>JAMPIV010010932.1:0-21489 GCA_024509875.1 Oreohelix idahoensis
CCTTTTATTATATAATTCTATGCAAACATCGATGCTACATACAGAGGGAACCTTATATTATGCCACAACCATGCTATCTTATTGGTCATCTCAAGACACTGAAGAAAGAAAACTACCATAAACACTGCTTGCTATTATGTGCATGAAGAATATCGACAGGAAGGCGCTCTGCAAAAGACTCCTCATCATTACTGCACTAGGAGATGACAAGGAGGCGTAGTTTGACCACCGGCTACGAGTTATACGCCAGTAGTGAGCCGTTGTAGAACTCGCGTTGTCATTACAGTAGCACTGCACTGCCGGTGCTAAGGCGACGGTGACTCGGAGTGTGTGGTATAAGATAGGCACTAGCAAGCATTCGATAGACCGGGACAACCGCATCACTAGCACACGTCAGCCCCCCACTCGAACACACATAGGAATTCACTAGCAAGCCATTGAGCATGAAACATTCATTAGGTGTAGAAGATAGAAAGAAGAGAGGGGACTAGTGAAACGTTTCGAACAGATGGTTATATTAAAAAAACGAGCTAGCACAGCAAAGAAATAAAAAAGTAAGATGAAGGAAAGGATGCAAATACCCTCACGGGGTTCAAAAACACCACCTAAAGTGGAGCACACCATCCAACCGCCTGGGTTCACTCTCATTAGGTGGACATTTGTCTCCAACATCAAACTCCAAAGTTGAGAAGAAGGACGAAGGAAAAAAAACAATACAAGACAGAAGAAAGCCCTAGCGGAAGCAGAGTAAGCAGATGCTGACGTACGCAACGGGGCACCTGAGGTGTGTCACAGCGTAGCTTGATGGATAGGTGATGGAGGACCACTAATTGACTCCTGCGTTTTTGAATGTACTGGACCGATTTTTCACTATTCCTTATAATTGATTATTAGGAGGAATGTATTGTACGTTACATCTTTTAACGTAATATTTAGCGTAGGATAAGGAACTATACACTGGTCAAAAACGGAATGGAAATTATATAGGAATTAGATATGCAGAAATCAATTTCACCGTTTTACTTTGGAACCTACATTCAGTATAAGGAACCAGGGGCATTTCCATGTCGGGATCAACTTGCACTCACTGGAACCATGCGGAGTGTGATCGTCTCACGCTGCATACTCTCGTCTCGGCCGAAATTCTTAATCTCACGAGTGCTGGTGTGTGGCCGAGGTGCCCTTTCGCCTGGTACTGGTACTGATGACCTGCCCTTAGAATACCCCTGGCGTCTCAGCCTACGATGTTTGTACTACATCAGATGTGAGAGTCTTTGTAGCAAAATTTCAGCAGACGCATACCGAACCTGAGATCCATTCGTATTTATAAGAAGTAGCTATACTGTTGCGTTAGAACCATGACGCTCGAGGTCAGTATCTTCAAAGAAGAAGAGTTTCTTGCCTAAGACCAAAGAACCAGAAGGAGACGAGGATCAGCACCAGAGTCAACCATACTACTGAACTCGCCCGATGCTTAGTGATTGCGTCCGGATTCACTTGGGGTTCGTAACACTCAGATATCCAACCATCCTTCAACATGCTGGCCGTCCACGAGTGGATTCCGTAATTTCCTTAGTGTGTGTAATATTGATCTCAACGGTGATCCCAGTTCATCTATGGGATTATACTACAGACTTGATCTAATCGTCCTCTCGGCCCCTCATCCAACAGAATTAGGACAATACCTCCCTCCTGTATATGATCACTCGAATAATCGTAAAGAACATAAAACCAAATCTCCGTTCCACTCCATGTAAGTAAATTAGGACAAAAAAACAAAAAAAACGTTAAACACATATAAATAATCGTTTACCCTATTCTCAGTCTCCCGAACAAACAACAAACAAGGAAACGGTGAAGACTAAACATATAACAATCTTCTAGTATGATGTACAATCTCATTACACATCAACCGAAAACACCGGTGGGGGGGGCGGGATTGAATATACGGATTATCTCGCGGATGATGCAGGATGAACGGGCGCTATCCTGACTGTGATAAATCCCCCACACGTGTTCACATAACCCATCCCCTAGACTTTTCGCAGTCATAAGTAAACCAAATCATGGTACCACAGAGCAATAGTTAATAGTTAAAAAACATTATTGTATGTACCATCAAATGTTATTATCTACCCATATATAGGAGGAACTTTCAAACTTTTGTAAACCTAATGGTTTTTGTTACTTTGTACAATCAGTGCGATCTCATTCATACGGGACTAGCTTCTTTGTAAATCGTATACATTGGTTAAATATCTCTTATATCCTATCTTTATATATGTATAATAGATGGTGTCTCATTGAACTTGTAATCATTCGTTCTACCGATGAGTTAATTGAATATTCTATTTGAACCTGGCTTTCATAGCCATTGTAACCTTTGTTGACAGTCCTAGTAATAGCTGCTCTTTCTACCCAGTATCGCGTTTTGTTACTCATCACATTACGGCTGAGATCTGGGTCCTGTTCGAGAACTCAGGCACGGACACGTTGCACGATTTCCACTGACAAGGAGGCTAAGTTATTTAAGCTTGCTACACCCACCACCCTGCATATTAATGCACTAGAAATTAGAATATAAGATCACGGGCATACAGACTTCAGTGGTTACGTCTCCATATCTGTGGGAGGTCGCTGGCTTCGGGACTCTTTTCACACGTTGTCCGTTACCTTACAAGGAGTCACTTGCAAGGCCGGAACCCCTTGTCCCACTACTTTATTCACTGTTATTTGAGACCCCAGGCTGTCCCATTCTTCATGTATTTTTGTATTCCTTCTACACATGTTTTTTTTACCCAAGAAGACTTTAATTATGTTTTTCACAAGGTTCTGTATAAAACATTTTTGCAGCGATTGCCGAAAAGGTATATTTTCAGAGCTGTCACCTGACACATCTGGTCCTGTAACGTGTGTATTTTCGCGATGGTCGGAGAGCTGCTATCTTAGGAGCCAGATACGTCTTTCTCTCTGTAGGTTTTCTACGTTGTGAGCTTGTCCTGTTTTCAGTATGTCAACGCTTTGCTGGTGTGGTGGTAACTGTAGCTTTTTTCCTTGACCTATAGTCATACTCTACCAAGTCGTGGCTATAGGTCTCCTGAACAGTGGAATAGTCACCTGAACCTATCTAAAGAATCAATCATCATTAGCGGAAATCAAGCATATTTAGAGGACCATATAATAAGTTAATAATAATCGTAAAAGAAAGACAGCTAGGATTTAGTAAATATGTTGAGAAATTGTACATACCCTCTTATCGTGAATTTGAAGTATATGTTGTGTTATGTTGAATTGTTTTGCTATCGATTGATGTTAATGTGACGATTTTCTCTTATTCTAACAACCACTTGGTTTGTCTTACACCATCATGTTTTTGACGTAGTTGATGTTCAGATCATTAATTCACAACTACTCTGTTACTGCTGTACCTTCAAAGTTCCCTCACGTGTCATTAGGTACACTTATGAAAGATTTTCAACTTAGATACTAGGTCACGCTGGTGAGTCAATAAAAATATACAAATTGCAAAACGGTTAGATAGCTAGAACGCTCTGGTAACACCAGCCGTCCGTAACATTAGAATTATAGAAGCCTTTCAGGCATGTGACCATGTAACACAACGACAGCTGTGGTGTCCTCAAATTGCGTAGACTATTAGATCAATTCCTCAACCCCCGAGACTCATCATGTCACAGTTCACTGAGTTACTTCTCTCCACTCATAGTAAATCTTAAACCCACCCTATCCTACCATGCCATCCCACATAGATTTGCTGCTACTTCTATCAACTAAACATCTCTGACCACTCACTCCCCTACCCGAGCTCGATCCCGATGTTGCGGTGAATAAACTCTCATGACGCACGCCATCATCATCGAGATCTCTCATGGGCCGAGGATCTGGCAAGCTTGATCCTTATACTACATCTTGTGAGGGACGGCCGAGGGTACTCAGCGGACATTGGAAATCGCAACCTCACAATATTGGGACATCTAATGCAATGCAGGACTGCTGTTCCAGCACATCTCTTCGCATGAAACATTAAGATATTCTTCTGGGGTCTCCAAAGAGTTTTTTCGTTTCTAGTTGCCTGGCTCCTATGCAAGGGCTAATGAGACGCGGGTTCCTTGCACCGTTGGCCGCGGTCATGGTTGCCTTGGTATGAAGGCGTACCTGCAATCCGTCGAGGGGTCTACCTGCCTCGGACAGTTCGTACACCTGCGCCCATCCCCACCTCAGATGCTACTACCATATCACACGATCAGGACCACCCGCCATGCAGTTACTGAGCACCCCTGATTTCACCAGTATACCATAAACGATCCACCCTCTCGCATCATCTGAATGGTCCCGTCTGCCTCACAACTAGTATATATTCGCTACCACTCTCACCTGTGATCGTATCTCAAGACTTATCGACAGTATTGATAGTACGTACCCGATTTCAGCTTCATCGAAGTGAATGAACACGAGTGAAAGCACACCGTATGACGTAATTGCAATCACGTGATAAGAGAATGCGAGCAAATCTGTCCATCGGGATGGAGACACGCCTCGACTCCATATGTTGCATCTCGAAGAAAGACACCATCGGATTGGGGCTCTGCGTTCGCGAACTAGATGACGAAGTGAAAATGCACGGGACTTCTGCGCTGATGGTAGCAGGAGGGGTACGAATCGAAGGGATCACTTGACTTGTGATCCCAAACTGCAGGTGGGGACGATATAATCCTACGTCATGCGCAGCCAAGATCGCCAGAACTGTTCTCATCCTATTAGAAACACTGGTCCTACTTCGCGAATGTCGTTTGGTGTCATGCTTTGCTTCTAAGCTTGGAGCGTGACATCTCATTAAACGTATGAGTACAGTTTGTTGGAACATAGTAAGGCTGCAATGTCTCACGATGGATTTGCTTAGGGGCAAGTGGGACAACATAGAAAGTCACTGTTCGATGGTAAGCCCAGGGTCCGGACTTCGCATTACGTTGTTCAATAGACATTGGTGCCAATGGCTAGTGCCGCGACGTCCTGAGTCATCCTGGTCTGAGTTGCGAGTTGGCCATTCCTCCACTAGAGCTGCCGAGGTGGCCCTCGGCCTAGAAGAGTCTTGGCGATCCTCCAACACATTCTATCCAGTGGCGTGTGACACTCGCTGCAAATAAGCTCCTCCTGAAAATTAAGCTAGCTCAAGCTCTATCGGTACGAGACTGGCATCATAAGAAACACGTATAACCAGCCATATTCATCCATCACGGATCGCTAACAGCCCACATATAGACAATCCGCATGCTAACTTGCAGTTGCTCAAGGAACGCTAACTTAGCCACTCCCGAGTCTTTGTTAAGGTCATCCACGTGTCAAGAATTTTGCAGAATATCACGTGGAATGGTAAGAGCACTTGACGCCTCTTTCTTTTGCCAAGCTTTCTCGCTGATCTGTAAGTAGACATCAATGAAAGAAACTACCGCTTGAAACTAAGCTCTTGTCTGTATATGCGTAAAAGCTAAATTAAAGAGCTCGCCAATGTGCATGAGATGCTGTGAGATGTCAACTCTGATATCGCAAAGTCGAGTCTACCATTTCATGCCAACGCTGGTTTTGGTATTAGTCATGATCGGAGGTGCTGTCGATATGAACATTAACAATGTTCACACGGATCTATGATGTAATGAATATCGGAAAGTGAATTTTATAATTTTCAGAATAAAGTCAAGAAACAAGAAATTCGTATATAAAAAATTGGCACGTGAATTTGATCACAAAGGATGGGGCATCGCCGAAACCAGTGAGATATGTTTTTGCACGATGACTCTACACGTGCTCAAGGTTGTCGGTGAGGACTGTTCAGTTGTTCATGGATGCGTTTATTAGTGCATACCCTAAGTGAGGATCTTAAGTTACATAAAGAGGCATTCCTATCGAATTCTATAATGCACCTCTATCTTTTATAGCGCTACTCATTAAAATACGTATACACACTGTTGTCAGTCATTGAATATAAATTCTTAATGCGCTAGGGTTGTAGTATACACTTTCAGAAAAAGCTGTATTGAGAACGAGATAAGTAGTAGTTGTCCAGAAGCCGGATGGCGCCCGTGTTTGACATTTTGAACGGTAGTAAGCTTACTAATGATGCTAACGAGTTGAATGGTAGAATGGTCCAGAGCTGAGTCGAAAGGACCTTCAAAGAGGTATCTCAGGTTAACAATTTGTCATGTAAAGGAATCTGCTGACGAAGGATGAAAGTAGAACATTGTAGAATGAATCTTGTTGACCAGGAGTTAGTCCACCCCCCCCCCCCCCCCCCCCCCCCACTTACAGGCTGAGCTATGAACTCTAAGAATGATGACATCGCCACCTGAGTGATTGTCGATAGGACATGAGACGCTCCCCAAGCAACACTCCGTATGGTGGTCCAACCCTAGCAATGAGAGATATCTAGAAAGAAAGATAGCTCTCAACTTTAACTGATTTGCGCGCACGACTTCTTCTGCAGATAGAAATATGCCCTCCGACTTTAAGGCATTCATTGCGTACGCACATTTTCTATAATCTAGGCCTCTGCTGACCCCAGCACCCGACATGTGTGCATACGTACAATCTCATTCCTACCTTTCCGTGACACAGGACGGAAGGAAATTGTAGCAGGCACACGTTGCTTGATTACAGATTGCTTAGCTATTTGGCCAAAGGAAGAAAATGATAATCAGCTTTAAGCACATTGTTCCCTCTTAGCCGTGAACCAGGAAAAGTCACATGTTCGATTATAACCGTCAGTTAGTGACATCATGTAATAGTCACATCAATCCGTTACCACCCTCAGATTGACCGCGTTCATACATCTCCCCGTAGGTATGAACTAGAGATAAATGGGCCAATCATATAAACACATTTAATAACCGACACACCTGACGCCTAGTGAGCACTTCAGGACTGCGTCTCCAGATCCAAAGTCTACGCATGCTCACAGTGTGTGCTCTTTCCATAATGGTAACTTCTGTGCACATGTCCTCTTCGTTCACCCTCCAAGTAGTCTTTGTATCTAACATGCTTCTTCCTTACAATCCCATTATTGTGTTCTACCTTCGTGTATCGCATCTATCAGCTCTTCTGCCTATATCTCAATGTTACTGTTTGGTATGGTTCCTCTAGAACCTCATGCTGGACTCGCTCTTTGCCATTCTAGAATGTGATTCTTGCCCCAGCTCCCTATTAGCATAGATGTTCTGACATTGAAACCTTTTATTAGGTGTGCTCCACATTTCACTTTAGTGTTAGTATTCCAAATTCATTTTGTCTGCCGTAATTTGGTATATTCACTGTATGTGATTTTTCACATTGATCCTCTGGATCAACGTACTCCCTTCTGGATTTAGTCTCATTTTGATACCTTGTCATTTGATTTTGTCGTACGGACTTTCTCTCTTCGCGGTCTCCAATTACTTTGTTTGCCCATAGAGTGTCCTTGGAGTAACTACGCTCCAAGAATTCGCCTGTTTCGCTCATTCTTTCTGCATGGAAATATCAGCATGATTTGAACAACCCTAGTCAGCTTGTCACTTCTGGTTCGTTAGATTTGAGAGCCAAGCAGTCAGTGTGTGAATATTTCCCCTGTGCGAAGACGGTGCGGTAACAGGCAGTTAGAAGTTGGCCTACGGGTCCTTGTGAAACAGAACTAAAACGGTGCAGGGGTGGATGCACAATAACGACTACGGGATTGTATGTGATCATACTCACGACCAGACAAAAGTGCAGCTACGTTTTTTGGGAGATCGTATTTCGCATTTTAGTGTAGGCGGATTATATAAGTACATATCGATGGCGATAGGATGACCTAATAGTCGCATTGATCCGGGATTATCGTCCATAGTAGTAGAGGGAGATTGTCCTAGTCTGTTCTGGACCACTCCGGAAAGCGCTGGATAGGTAAGTTTATGTGTTAATGCGGGGCTCCGGTTAATCCGGCGGAAAGAATTTCTTATGAGGTGTAGAAGTGATGTAATCTAAGTTTCCTATCAGGCGAATCCATTGAAAAGCTTAAGGGTAGTTAACGATACTGACAGTGTTGAATATTAATTGTTGCTCGATCTTGAAAGTCCCTGAAGATGTTAAACCTCTGCGGTGATCATGATAATTAATGTGAAGAGTCACACCCTGGTAGTAGCTGGCCATGCCAGAATTAGAAATAGGATGATCAGACTCATTGAGAGAAGAACAACAAGCTATTAGGATGACTTCTTAGTATGCATGATGTGTGCCATTTCGTCTCAAAGGCAATTTTTTCCATGACACACCTTATTTGTGCTGTGATATTGCATGGCATAACGCTAGATAAGACAAATTTTCTTGTCTCATGCTGAATTGGCGAGCAAAGTTGAGACATTTTGACCAATCTACGCTCAATCATTGCAAAAATGCTACTATTGGTCATCTTTTTCGCTCGACATTGTTTGAGAGCAACTTGTTAAAAATACAGTAGCACATTCTGGACATTTCTGAATGTTGGGAGCCTTGTCGCTAACTATGTACTGCAGCTTAGCAAAGCTGTGGATAGGTGTGCCTTGAGACTGGGAGAGTTATGTCATTGCGCTTCAAAAATGCTGTGAAAAGTTCTGTACCCCTTTTTCGCGAAGGTTGCTATAAGCCTCGAGAACTGTCAGATTAAGAGACTTCAGAATACATCGGCCAAGAAATGGGACATGCCAGGATGATCCGCAACGTTCCAGTAATGTAGGAAATATGGACCATGAGTGAAGCAGTGCATGGATTTCCACTATGCCATCTCTAAGTTGGCTCGACTATTCTCCAAAAGAGAAATCCAACGTGTCTTATGATGCTATCATTTCTTGTGGACCTATTTCCCCATTAAGATGATAAACGAGGAGAAGCCTGACAAAAAACTCCTAGAGAAACTATTCATTACTGAAGGCTCGGTAAGATCCAGACAGGCAATGGGCCACGTCCATGGAACCTGAAATCACGTAATAAGTGACATAAATACGACGGCCCAGCATGACCCGGTGTCTAAGTAGTAGATCTGATAAACACAGTCTCCCATAAATCAAGTTGGCATTCTACGTGAAATCGTTAATTGATTATCTGATGCATCTTAAATCCAGAGTCATTCGCGTCCCTGTTTAACGTAATGATCTCATTTTAAAGACAAATTATGGGGTGGCTCGAGCCAAGAAATATCGGTGTCTGTGTAAGACTAACTTTCCAAATGACAATTTGCGAGTCTGTTATTTTTTGCAGGTGTTTATTACAACACATTTTGAAAAAATATCTTGATTTTCTAGTGGATGCACAATGTCCATAATGTGTACATTCTGAGGCATGAAAAGTTGCAACCTACTGTTGGACTATATCAAAAATGTGCAAATGGTGAGCGGTGTCTCAGTGCAACCACTCAGCACATGCTAAGTTGACACTAAGGGTTAAGGCTGCTGTCGTCATGCGATTGGAAACCATCCCTCGTACGTGTAAATAACTCTGTAGCTCGAGAACGCCAAGTTAACTGATGCATGCTCAAGTATGCTCCCGGAGTTCTAACTATATATCGCTAGTAATCCAAGAGATTTTAGGGAGACAGAAGTGTGGCAAGTGATCCCAGAAGATTTCCAGTATTGAAATGGATATATAGGGATTACCATAACTTATTGTGAATGATGAATTAGAACATGCATTTAACCTTTTCAGAGTACACCAAGTAGGCGACAAATGTTTAATTATTGCTATAAAAACAACTATGTTCAGACTATACTCATTGAAGTCGGCGTGCTCAAACTGTCAATGTATTGTAAACATCCGGTCTCGATACTGGATGATATAACTATGTAAATCATACAGTGGGCGTGCTGCAAGAGAAATCCGACAGAGGCTAATCTGAGGATATAGAGATACATTAATGTCTCGTAAGCAAACAAGTTAAGGGAGTTTGTGCTAATGTAAAAAGAGCTGGCGTGGAGGGGGCAGTTGAAGGGCATTGTATGATTTGTATAATAAAGTGGGTGTCAGGAAAGGCCTGGGTATTTGTAAGAATCAGGGATGAGGTTGTATGTTTGTCAGGAAATTCCATGCTTTTATAACTTTATAGATACCTAGTGCGGTACGGGAGCGGTATTTATAATCACTTTTTTGTAAATTTCCGTCTTTTACCCTAGAATTATTGTGATACGGTAGTATCCTGGATCTTGGTTGCCGGAACAATTAATGTTAGCCTCCTGAGTGGGGATAACCGTTGTCTGGGGACACAATATGTGCAGTCGAACTGAAGCGACTAGACATACATCAGAGGCAAAGCGCAGGCTTCGGGTCTTTAACCGTCAAGGGCACGCTGGGACCCTAATCTTCGCAGACGGACAAACAGAAGGCGGAAGGTGTACGTCCACGACTGTAAATGCGACAGACAAGCTGGACTCAGTGTGCGTGTTCGTCAGACTTAGCCACTCCACGCATTGACCTTTGCACGCAGGATAGATGATAGCTTGGCTGCCAGAGGTAAAAGCCAGATCCACTCTCTTGGATACAGTATACTGGTCGCAAAAGAACACAAAAGTGCATTTAAGGCACCGGCATGGTTAAAGTTAACATGACATTTAGCTATCCAAAAGACATCACGATTGCATCTGGCGGCATTGCCTAATTCCAAGAGGCTCAGCAACCACTTGCAAAATGCCAAGTGAACTCTCAATACCCATCGTACTGGCCGCAACCACCAGCAACAGTACCACCAGATGTCCTTTTATAAACTGATCCTTAAGGTGTAACTGTGTATAAAGACGAAGAACGCTTCATTTATCCCCACCACCTAGTGTTTATTTGTACGACCACCAGTGAGATGAGAATATTGATCGGATCAACTGATAACCTCGATCTTTTATAATCCCCATAGAATGCTCACATGACGCTACATTTGGAATTTTTTAAGTTCTTATATCATATGTAGATATTCTAAGTGCTCCCCGATACACTGTTGACTATTTGAATGTTATGTCTAATTGTGATCAACTGGATTAATTAGCAATATACAACATTTATAGAATTTGAGTATGTTTTAGTCAGTTTGAGTCTGTAACATAGCTACTAGAATCTGTACTCTAGTGTTTGCATTTTTGTAAGAGTCCCATTTGACACGAATAGTAGTCTGAAGCTAGCTCATTCTAGTTCCGTATATTTATTAATGAGACAACTTGCATGTAATACAGATGCACTAGTTTATAGAGTGGACATAAATCAGATTCAACTGAGGCGATAAATCCTAGTAATGTGGGGCATAGAATTCGGATCTACAGGAAAAAGAAGGCATGAACATAAGTTTACAACTAAAGGCCTGGATTCCTCATGTAAGGGCAACCGCGGTTCAGGAAAGTTACCAAGAGCTTTACTACTTACGACTTTGCCTGTGTATCCACTGTTCATCAATCGACCGGTGAGCTGCTCGTATCGTTGAGATCTTTCTGTGACGTTATACACAATTTCCACAATCAGAGTGTCTACACCTCCTGCGACGAAGAGTAAGGTGACGTCACGCATTACCCTGCGTAAATCACAGTGCCCCTAAGACACTTCCTTGATATGAGTGACACGCCGTTTTGTAGCATAGCCAGATATCTACTGCATCATGTTTTCGCGATACGAACGCCCATCGGACTCGTACTGCATACTACTACTGCACTGAAGCAAGATTGGCGCTAGCTAGGTAAACTGGATACCGATGCTCAACTATGCAGCAGCAGTTTACGACGGGGAGTATATTCCTAGATATCAAGTCGCGGGATGACACCAGATTTTAGCTACGTCCATTTCCGTGACAAACCTTAACCTATTTGGCTATGCGAAAATAAGATTAATTCTTCAGCTAAAGGAAAAGTAATGAAGTTATACTTTTGTATTGCATAAATCATAACGTTATGCTTCATGATAGTAGGACTTTTAGCTTGTTCACTCAAGTGTAAACTAGCAGCATTATATGCATTTTTGTAGGCGAACATAGCTTTATACGCTCTCTCGAGAGATAACAGATGCATCAGATCAGTTTTGTAGTGGAAAAATTCTCAATTCTACCCTGAGAGAGTCTCCTTGGAGACGTGACTGCAGTGTTACGCGCAAAAATTCAATTTCTGATATAGAAGTACAGAATTAGAGAAAAGTGCGTTTATCTCAGCATTGCGAAAAAAAAATTTATTAGATTTAAATATCTAAGAACACCTGTCACCATTAATTAGGTTAGATAACTATAGCTCTAAGGCGCATCTTTCGTTGCTTTGCTATAACTGCTAAATTTGGGATAGGACGTAAGAGTACTTCATAGAGTGTAGCGGTTTGTTGGAAGTGTAATAAGGAAAGTTAGAGTCAAGTCAGATGTCATAGTTTAGATGACGAGGAGGTAAGGAATAACAATTGTGTTCGTCGCGTGGTATATGCATAAGACGTACCCCTGTCTATTGCAGCCATTGTTTAGTTGGAACGTATACTGACTGGCCCAACTGCTATATCAAGGGGCATATATGTGGCTAATATCCAGTGGACACGTACGGCCATAGGTGAATCGCCTTTATTTAAGCTAATGTATGCCATCAACGATGTGGTTACTCTTCTACTCGTCCGATATGTGTGAAATCAGACAAAAGGATTTGCACATAATGGTCTGTCACTCTTTATCTATATCTTTTCCTAGTTCACAAGTCAATCTACTCGGTCTCTCAGCATACACCCCAATCATCAAGAAAACTAAAGTCTCCATAAACCAAACACTCTGTCCACATCATTCCCCCCAAAAGAATGTACCTCCAATCACATCCCCAACTTCATAAACCTCCTAAGCCATCACCCCGATCAGTACCAACCCCCCCGCGGACCCCCCCCCCCCCCCCCCCCCCCCCACGCCCCACAACCACCCAACCCGCCAACCACTTTCCCCACCACACCCCCCACCACACCCCGACCCAACCCCCCCCCACCGCACCTCCCCGCCCCCACCACCCCCCCCCCCCCTCCCCCCCCCCCCCTATATCAGAATATTCAGACGCGTTTAATTTTATAAACAACCTTAAAGGAATGGACACTGGTAATTTTCGTAAACTACACCACTTAGAGCCATTACCCGAAACCCATACCACCCGAGCGTCATAATTCCCTGTACAGACTAAAGTAACTCATACACTGATAATATAATGAAGTATCTGCATACCCTCCCGACCCAACAAACCACTTTTGTGAAAGATATTAAGGCACATGCTTCCATATTCTTAAGACGTCACCCCAAGTATATAAACCCACCACTCCCAACCATCCCCACCTTATTATTCACGTGGTTTATGCCTTATTATTCTGGTATCATAGACTCAACCTGGTTTTTAAAGATCAGTGTTTAGTTTATAACATTGAATGAGACAAACATGAAAGCGTACATTTAAAATGATTGATCATGAAATCGTTATTTTTTGTATTAATTACCAATATAAAAGGATTTAATAAATCATTTAAGTTTAACGAAATGGTTTAGGACCATGTTGAATAATTTTAAGCCAATGTAATCAACAGGAATATAACGGGGTATATTATTCAACGTTTGTGATGGCTTGGATATTATTTATAAGGAGTTGTATAAGTATATTTGTTGAGGTCACCTTTTGCACAGAGTATTTATGTATTTACGGTGCACGGCACACCTTGGGGAGTGCGAACGTCTAACCACTGGGTGTGGTTTCTTGGTAGCAATGATTCCTGATTAAAAGCTACCGCTCGCTGGCCCCAAAGGATTGTAACGGAGTCATATGTACAAGTTCCCATAAATATCAGGCGACGCTGTCATACCAAAGTTGGTCACTTCGTCACTTAAAGCCGTAGGACCACCTGTTCCCTTCTTGTTCCAGACGCATTAGTTACCCTCAAACTGGGTAACCTACCACCACAAACTAAACTCTTGATAAAGAATTGAAACAACGACAACGCTCCTCCTACTATGAGCCTTTAGTGTTTTAGACACATAGTTTAAACCACAGGTGCACCCCCTATTTCCTCTATTCTATACCATCCCATTTTATTCAGGGGAATTTACCCTCGATTGAAAATTAAATTTAAACTTCGGGATAAAAACTTCTTTACAATTAAAAATTGTATATAGCTTCTGATACTGACTTTACATTTATAATGAAAAGGGTTACATTTACATTTCCACAGTGTTCACAATACATAAATCTGAATATGTTTTCCATTTATGTTTAACGCTGATTTGAAAAAAGTTTCAAACTTCCTTTTAATTTTCTAATAACGTGAAAACATGCGCCATATTAACATTCGACATTCTAAACCTCGAGTTTGAAACGTACGGAAAGTATTACACTTAGAATGCACATCATTTATTTTCATCTTTTCCTCCTTGCATCCATATGCGAACATCAGCAGGACTCTTTATGCGTTTAGTTTTCTCATTTAAGAAACAGGACAGCAAAGCAGTCACCAGCCCTTTGGCTCAGTGCGGTGGTTCATAAAAATCATCATTCCTACCTTACTGACACCAGCTAGTTAGGGCATGAAGTATTTATGGCCTGTACATGCAACAAACATAATCAGCTGTATGCCGTCCGTGTCAGACTCATTGTCTAGCAGTTTACATCATAGTAACACAGGGACTCCAACAGGGACGAGTAATAATGAAACATCAAGAATGCCGAGTCAATCTCCAAACATTTAATACTACACTAACCGTTTTACATTAAAACATGGATAGTGTGATGCATATGGTACAAATAACACTCTAGAGAATCTGCTCTAGCACAACTGCTACCATCAATAACACTGATGTTTCAACATAATCTCGTCATCTCACTTTCTGCTTCACTCGGCAATGTCCCTCCTTCAACTGCCTTTCTCCTACCAGTCTCCACACACTCCTCGTGTTTTGACATTTTCTCACACTCTCTCATGTCCCCGCTTGATCATTCACGAACAGTTCACAACAACTCATGTAACCATCTTGTGAAATTCACAAAAATAACTCACTCTTTAACTGTTCGTGACACTACCCTCCCCTCAAGAAAAAAAAAAACACTTTTTTTTCCAAAGGATGGGCCAGTATAGTCCCTGCAACATTAGTAAATATCTGCCACGTACATTACCACGGTAGAAGTACACACATAAAAAAACTACAGTGATGTCATAGTAGAAAACTTACAATACTGATTTCAATGATCAATATATATATATATATATATATATATATATATAAATATATATATAATATATATATATATATATATAAATATATATATATACGTTATATATTATATATATATATATATATATATATATATATATATATTTTTTTTTTTTAATTGAAATCAGTATTGTAATTTTATATTTCCCAGGACCTCGATCCCTGTACATACTATAATGCCTGGCACTTTCACAGAGAACTTTCCTCTCACGCCTCAACCATCTCTGGGCCCGAAACAACAGAGCAGGACATTCCTCACTCTTTTTCTACCAATAACTGACTCGGCATTGTCATTCGAGTCTATTAAATGTATAGGCCGCGTTGTGATCTCAAATCACAAGAACAACAAGTGGCACCCAGAGTACGAGAATGTGGATTCAACTACATTTCCAGACTGTGTCCTTGGCGATGTCCAATAACCAAATATTTCAACAACAAAAAATGTCTCTAAGACAAATGCAATTAATGACATTCTGATAACATGCTAGGCATGATATGTTGTACCATAGTACTATACATAACATTAAAAAAAAAATTTAAATAACAACATGTACTGTGGCTACAATGCTAAAACACAATAACAACATGCTTTTAGATCAACTATTCCATCAGTCAAAGATTACTACAAAGTATCATAAAACACAATTTCTAATATCAACATATTTGTCTCGCCAATGAAAAAACAATATGGCAGATTATTTATCACAGCATTCTACAAATATTACAATATATCAATGATAACCAATAACTAATTCTCATAATCCCTATACAGTGCTCAGAACAATGACAATCACAAGTATTTCAGAGTCTAGACAGGGAATCAGCAATTACATTGAATTTTCCCTGAATATGCACTACTGTGAAATGGTACTGTTGCAATAATAGTGTCCATCGTGTTAACCGAGAATTTGGCGACCTTGTTGACCTGAGAAACGTCAACGGACGATGATCTGTCTCCAACACAAAATGAGAACCTAATAAGTACCTGGACAGTTTAGAAACAGACCAGACAATAGCCAGACACTCTCTTTCTATCGTTGCATATTTCGTCTCTGCAGGCAACAACTTTCTACTTACATACATAACAGGATGAAGGTACCACCTATGCTCCTGCATCAGACATGCACCAATACCTACATTAGACGCATCAGTACGAAGCACAAAAGGCTTTCTCAAATCAGGCAACAAAAGGATTGGTTTGTGTGAAAAACATCCTTAATCCTCCATAAAGCTCTTTCACACTCCACTGTCCATACTATCCTGTTTGGCATACCTTTACGAGTCAATGAAGTAAGGACGGCAGACAGTGAAGAAAATCCGGGGATAAACCTATGGTAAAAGTTAATCAAACTTCTAACTTGTTTCTTCGTCTTTAATGTTTGTAAATCCATGATCCTACTAACTGTTCTATCGATTGGTTTTATGCTATGATTCCCTACTACATGACCCAAAAAAACTCAACTCTCCAAAACCAATCTGAATCTTGTTAGGTTTCGCTGTAATTTTGTGTAATCGAAGGCATGATAATACCGAACTTAACCCTTGTAGGTGCTCTTCCCATGTATTATGATATAAGCATATATCGTCAATATATGTGATGACATCCTTCCTTTCCCCTAACAACATTCTCATCATGCGCGTAAAAGTAGCGGGTGCATTAACCAAGCCGAAGCACATGAAATTAAACTGAAAAAGACCCTGAGGGATGCTAAATGCTGTAAGGGGTTTGGCATCATCAGTTAAGGGAATTTGCCAATACCCTCTTGACAAATGTAACTTTGTGAAATATCTTGCATTCGACAACTAGGTTAGAAGGTCTTCTTGATTTGATATCGGCTCCGCGTCAACAATGGTAATGCTATTTAGGCGACGAAAGTCTATGCATATTCGTAGGGACTTGTCCTTTTTACGCACAATAACCATAGGAAAAGAGTATGGTGACTCGGAGGGAGCAATCACCCCCAACCGCAAAATGTCATCTATCTCTTTCTCAGCTGAATTTCGATAATGCAGTGGGATCGGGTAGTTTCACACGAATGGGCTGGTGACACGTCAATTTAATGTCATGTCTAATCAAGTCTGTTCTGCCTGGCAAATCTGTAAGTACCTCCTGAAACTGCTGCAGCAACGATTGAACCTGCAGTTTTTGATGCTCTTGGAGAGTAGCACAAATCTCTACGTCCCTCCATGATTCAGAAGGACTGAGAGCCAGAAGTGCCAACTGTAGGTGGGATTGATTCTCATTACCCTCACCTTCCTCAAAAACAGCTGCACTTGCTACCATAATCCCACTGTTCTGAACAGTGTCTATAACTGTTTCTAATTCCACTGGGCGAACAACATATGGTTTTAACATGTTTACATGAAATACCTTCTCTTTCCCTCTAACTTGTATCAAGTAATCAACATCAGTGACTCTCTTAATTACATGGAATGGCCCTAGCCAACTAACCAGAAGGTGATCGTCGCGAGATGGCAACAACAATTAAACTTCACTACCAGGATTGACAACTACAAGTTTCCTATTCCTACTGACATATGTTCTATACTTGGCACCAGATACTTGCAGTGCATCACGGGCTATTGTGTAGGACTTAATGATACGTTCTCGTAATTCAATTACATACTCATAACTTGATTTGACAACATCACTGGAGTATCTACCTGTCCACAGATCTTTCAGAACGGCCATGGGACCTCGAGGATTAGCACCGTACATTAATTCAAATGGCGAGAATCCCGTGCTTTCCTGAGGCATCTCTCTGTATGCAAAATGTACTGCTGGGAAGTATCTGTCTGTTGAATATTCTCTCAAGTCACACTCTATTGCAGCCACACAGGCTAATTATAAATAGGTATGCTACTGTTCTCTTGTCACGATGTGTAGAATGTTGCAAGTGGGTGCGTGTTAGGGTAGACACTCACGCCACAGGCACGTACATAAGAATCATGGAATGTGGTAAACGCCTGGTGACATTTAATGACGATCTATTAAGTCACGACATAATCACGTTTACATTCATGTACAGTTTAGATCACAGCACGAACACATTGAACAATAATCTCAGCGCTATAATACTGCACACAGCAGTTCACATAAATAATGGCCTAAAGTCCTCACGACTCATCTCTGCGCTATAATACTGCACACAGCAGTTCACAAAAATAATGGCCTAAAGTCCTCACGACTCACTTCTGCGCTATAAGACTGCACACAGCAGTTAACATAAATTATGGCCTAAAGTCCTCACGACTCACTTCTGCGCTATAAGACTGCACACAGCAGTTAACATATATTATGGCCTAAAGTCCTCACGACTCACGTCTGCGCTATAATACTGCACACAGCAGTTAACATAAATTATGGCCTAAAGTCCTCACGACTCACTTCTGCGCTATAAGACTGCACACAGCAGTTAACATATATTATGGCCTAAAGTCCTCACGACTCACTTCTGCGCTATAATACTGCACACAGTAGTTAACATAAATTATGGCCTAAAGTCCTCACGACTCACTTCTGCGCTATAAGACTGCACACAGCAGTTAACATAAATTATGGCCTAAAGTCCTCACGACTCAATTCTGCGCTATAATACTGCACCCAGCAGTTAACATATATTATGGCCTAAAGTCCTCACGACTCACTTCTGCGCTATAAGATATAATGAATCCTACTAGCAATTTCTTACAAGACTGCACACCCGGCAGTCTGCAATAATCTCGCCTTCACTCATCTCAGCGCGACTATATGACAAGGCCTAGAGTACTCACAAACATCCATACTGCAGCTTATGAAATATGCTGTACACACAGCGAATTATAAGTCGACATTTTTCAAAGCACTACGTAGGCATACACTATCAAAAACACACACAGCGTTGACCACCCCGGTCCAACACTCCGAACATTCTCTCTCTATGGGATCACACACTAGTCCCGCCAAAAAACCCAATCACGAGACTCGGCTGTTTAGAACACAGCTCTCAATAATACATGCAGCCTAGCTGCGAGCTATTCACATAGCTCAAAACAGCACAGAATAAATACATCTCAACATTTGAGATTAAACAGCGTTCACACGCTTTTCTGTACTCTGTCACTCAAAAATAGAAGGAGATATTTCTATTATAAAGTTAAACAAGCCTCAGCTTAATCGAGCGCACAAGCACTGTAACTCACAATCTACCTTGCCCAAAAACATATTCAGGATTACTGCCCTTTTCATAGGATCAACTCGCTACAGTTTCCCACACACCCGGGAGAAAAAAAATGATTCTATCATTTTTTTTTTAAATTAACTCCCAAAACGAAAAAAATTCAAAAGATAATGAAGTTCTAACATATGTTTTACAAAATTCATCTTATTATAAGTCAGAAATAGTATATCTACAAAATATTAGCAGTAAATGTAAAGTAAATAACAATCATCCAACGTAATCAAGTAAGAATACTAAAATTAATCTATTAGAAGACCAAGCTAAGTATCTCAAAATTAATCTATTACAGAACTAAGTTAAGCATATACAATAATACTCAAACAAGCAACAAACAATAGTAATAGAACTGACAATATCAAGCAAACGAAGTATAATTCGAAAAGAAGTAACATATGAAATCATCATATGAAAAACAACAAATAATATCACAATGTCAAATCATGTAAAGCAAATACAACTATCCCTGATCTAAAGTTACATCATTACTTGAACAATACAAAGAATGAAAGTCTAAGTAGCGTAACAGAAAAAGTATACACGAAGCATAAAGTGAGACAAAGATGAAACACGGAAGTATAAACAACATATCAGATCATGCTGAAAAGACAACAGAAAAGATGTAAAGGGATGACGAATAGTCAACAAAGACAGATGAAAAGTAAAGATGCACATGTAGAAAAATATAGTAACGATACGTTATCATAACTATCTAAATTAAACACCATATTGTCTAACTTAATACAATCATAATCAAAAATTACAACACAAAATACCAAAGTATATCTATACTAACAACACAAAGTAAAAAACTTATGACAAAAAGAATAGTAAGTAATTTAACCAAATTATAAAACTTATACATAACTAATATTAAATTATACACGATATCACACACACAAAAATAAAACGCTATCAAAAAGGTTTGCACTGACTCAAAGTCACGCGCTAAATACAGAAAAAATACATCAAACGTTAAAAAACAATTTCACGGAACTAATGACACTACACATTACTAACCATAATATACAGACTAGCATTGGCGCAGAAAAAATATTACAACGTTCGAAAAAATACATTTTCCAAAAAATAAAATACAAAACAGTTTCGTAGCAATAAGTTGCATAAAAAAATATTTTATTTACAACCAATTCAAAGCTATAATAAATAAACTAACAATGAAATCGACTTTAAGAAAATGAAGGACATATAAACAATCTATCTCTAAACAGACACACATTAACAAATGTAAGTTTTTTTTTCTTCAAAAATATACATCACATAAAACACATGAGAAAAAATTCAAGTGCTCATGAATTATCTAAAAGTAATTATTGCACCATTACAACTAATGAGTTTGTGCATAGGGCTGGCAAACTCAACATGTACAAAAGTTATCCTAACAAAACTGTTACAAAAACAAAAACAAAACAAAGAACTGCAAGTTCAACAATAAAATATAACTAACAATAAAAACAAAAAATCATGGCAATCACATGATGCATTAAATATTTCAACGAAATTACATGTTATTGCAAATCACGAACATATAATTTATTATACTAACAAATACAAAAGAAAATATTTACTGTTTTAATTTTAAAAAATCAGATGCAAATCTATCCCTTTGCTGTCAACATGTCATGACCCTGAGCAAGCAAAAAATCAGATGTTTAGTGAGACACTGAAAAGGTTACGCTTGATCGAACACAAGGACGCAAAGTTGACCTACTTTTCTCACCGCTAATATGTCACAGGAGCCTTGACTGTTATCGTAAAGTCGCTTCTGTCAAAAGATA
The DNA here is from genome assembly GCA_024509875.1 of Oreohelix idahoensis. NCBI lineage: Eukaryota > Metazoa > Mollusca > Gastropoda > Stylommatophora > Oreohelicidae > Oreohelix > Oreohelix idahoensis. The sequence goes on from JAMPIV010010932.1 coordinate 21,237, forward strand.
TGAATGAAAATTTCCATTTTAATGAATGGTGAAATCTAATGAGAAAAAACGTAGAAGTCAAAATGACAATTACCCAGCACATTGGTCCGTGTAAAGTAATGGTCTTTTCACAATGCCATCAGCTCTTCCCCCCTAAACATGTAGACATCACAGAAGACTAGGGGACAACTTGACCACAACCCTATGTCATCACTTTGTAGGCTGAAACAAAGTGTTACATTCACAACACCGAGACACTATCTCGCAATCAATA
>JAMPIV010010933.1:0-41116 GCA_024509875.1 Oreohelix idahoensis
ACTTTGTCGTATGAGTTTACAGATGTGTTGGTGAGTTCGCCTGCCACAGATCGGATATTTTCATGCCATATTTGGGAGAGGTGACCTCTGCATAGGTTCAAAGTTTTTCCAGGTCAGGAATATTTTCAAATCGCCCCCAACCAGCATGTTTGAAATGATCGGAGCTTTTGCCTAGCTTCATAACAAACAGAGCGGGGGAGGACAGTGAATATAACCTGACACGCTTCAGTTTTAAGACGCTGTGAAGACCGCTTGCCAAAATGACACAACCAGACCGTGCCAGAGTAAAGCGTAGAATTCAGAATTTCATTTTATTAGACCGGACCTTTTATTGGAGTATTTATCAGGACTTACAAAATAGCCCAGCAAATCTCTATCATTTTAAATAAGCAAATCCGGAATATCTGAGGAAGCTGAACACACGAAGTCAGAGAGGGAATTAACGTTAAAATTAACGACCCCAAGTACACGTGTAAAAAGGCATCGGCTAGTGCCTTAACTTCATCCATCTGAGCAAAAAAGTCTGTGAGCCAGGATTGGCGTAAGTTGTCATTTTACATTGTATATTTTCATTACTAACATGTGAACTAATATGTATATATTACCATGTGAATATTAATATGTGGACTGGCAACCTCGGTGCATAGAATGATGATTTCATGAACCACCCCTGCACGGGCTGGTGACTGCGTTATTTTTTAATTTCTAACAGAGAACTAAAAGCATAAAGTAGTCCCAAGTTCCATAGAGAGCAGGAAGGGAAAGATGAAAGAAATGATGTACATTTTAATTATAATACTTAGTTTCAAACCAGTGTAAATGTCGATGTCAACATATTCACTTTAAAATTAATGGAAGTTTCAAACTTTTCAAATCAGTGTAAACATAAATGAAAACATATTCAATTTATATTGTGAACACTTTTCAATCAGTGGAAATGTAAATAAGTCAGAAGAATTCAGGACCACCACTGGTGTAAGACAAGGTGATATCCTGTCACCTTGTCTTCTCATACTCCTCATGGACGATGTCATCAAGGCATGTAAGGAGAGGTCAAGAAAGTATTCAGTGGGGTACTGGAAGATGAGACAGGTATGTATTTCAGACCTGGCATTTCTACAAGGCGTGCAACATAATAAATGAAATCAATGAATCTATATTTTCATTATTTGGTTAAGCAATCAGTGGGCAAGGGGTTGGTTTACCATTAAGATAGGAGGATTTGCAGGCCGCTCAGAATCTGCGTATGGAAGATGGCCATATCTAGATGCTGGGATTTAGCGGTTCTTTACGTCTTGTGTGTGACTAGGGCGACTACAGTTTGTGGTGATACGTTATCTTTGAAATGATGGTCCTCGTGCCCCGCACGATGTTCAGTGTCGACCGTTTCAGTCTTTAGACACGTAATTCTTTCCTTTCTGTCATCCTTTGTTCCACCGGGTACAGCTGCTCCAACCAGCGTGACAACAGCGCGCATAGTGTCACGTTTAAGAAAAGCGTCAAATATTCGACATTTATCACATACAACAAAATTAGAAACTCTGCTTAAAGTTACCTGCAGACAGTTAACGACAAAATTAGTGTGCAAATACTATAAATATGCCGATAAAATTTGTGTGCAAATAGTATTGTCTGTGACCTAGAAGCGCGGCTGCTCTTTAAGCAAATTTTCGCGCGAATTCCGTACGCACCGTCAATATTACAATATAAGTTCAATGTCTTCGTGTCTTTGAGCAAGCAATATGCCCATGACCTTTTAGCAGAAGTCTCCGAACGAAATTGTTCAAATTGCCAACATCGGAAAAGAAAGTTATAGCAGAGATGGAAACCAAGCAAAACATGTGGCTATTTGGGAACATTTGCAAGATGTACTGCATAAGTATGCGTGAGGAAATCTGTTCGATCTTTAGCTACCTAATTATTGTTACACGAACTACCACATCCAGTGAAATAGATATCCGAAAAAAGCAGCTTACGAAACACGAGAGGAGCTGTTGACAAACAGAGTGATCACGGAGACTGGTGGAACTGCGCCTGGCAAGGAATAGGCTGTTGTTTAAGGTTTCTTCATCTTCTCCTTCTGCGTTCAGTTTGTAGTCATGCTAAATCTGTAGGCCTGTCGCCAGGACGAAGTTCGTAGTCTTTTCCAGGTCAGCACGGCAGCCCCATAGCTTCTGCTTGAGCTAAGCACCCCCTGGCCAGGTCAGACGTCGTGGGTCATCATGTGATGGGCGTTCTGGAGAATGTGATCGGGGATCTGGATTCCGGTTCCACGTGGGCATTCATTCGCATGAGATATCCGAAGGCGATAAAGGTGGCCTAGTAATCTGTAGTGACCAGTTCTCCGGCGGAATATGATGGTCTGCTGGTGTGTTTTAAACTGGAGGATTGTGTTATTTCTGTTGTATATATCACCTTCCTTCTTCCACTGGCATTTGTACTTGTTCTGGATGACACTACTGCAAGCTTTGAGAATCCTCACTAGAGCAGATAAGCAGTCAACGGCTAAGATAGTCATTTTTACTGGCAGTAGATCATTACTGGAATCAAAACAGAACACCAGGAACGAAAACATAATGCATGAGATCAGATCTGAGCTAAACATCAGCCAAAGGTCATCAACCATTGCCCTTCAGTGTTTACCCTCCCATTGTGAAATCACCGGAAATGAGAGAGCCTCTTGCCGCCTCTAGGAAATGCCACCATTGCCTCCTCCCAGGGGGTGATGCCGCCCAAGTTAGAAAACACTGACCTAAAAGTTCTATATATAGCGCTGTTGCAGCTGTCGTAAAACGTGTGTGTAAACCCACTTCTTAGTTAATACTCTATGTCGGGATACAAATTAGCCCCAGCCAATCAACGAACAGTCGCTGAGCCAGAATAAATTACATGAAGTATACGCCAGGAAAAACTTAAGCCTACAATCTCGGGACGCGGTCACGGCCATCTTGTCTTCCAATATGGCGGCAGACAGAATAAAATTGGCATAAGCCCTGTTTTTCGGGAGTCGGGCTTGGTCACGGATTGTACGAAACCGCATATAACCAATCAGCTTGCCACGCCGAGACCCAATCAAAAGCATTCCTTAAGCAGTAAAAGTTACCTCATCTACCTATATATATATATATATACGGGCGAGTTGTATTCAAACTCACACACACACCAACACGAAGCCAGCTAGACGACCGACTGGAGAAGAGAAGCTGTCAGACTTATTTATTGCTCACCTGCATTGACCGGGCAGACTGCTTCACTAGTCGAGTCAAAATCTGGCCTGTTTAAATCTTAGAGGGTTTTAATCGTGTCATCCAACCTGAGGTCGTATGTCCAGTCAATCCAGCTGCCTGGAACTTCGCAGGAGCACAGTGAATGCACGGGAGCTACATCTTTAGTCCCCCTCAGTCTTGGGTGGCTAACGGAACGATCATCAGCGGGTGTTGTGTGCAAGAAATTAAGGACAGAACTGTTTCAAGAGATGAGTACATATTAGTACCATTTCCGTCGGCAATTGTGAGCTTTAACGGTCAAGGACGAAAAGCTGAGTTAGCGTAGCAAGAGACAAGAATAGGAGCATAGCTGATAAATTTTATATATGTAATTAACAGCACAGCTGATACATTTACTATAATTGAATAACAGCACAGCTGATAAAATTTTGTTCCTATAATTGGAAAACTTGTTATATATATATATATATATATATATATATATATATATATATATATATATATATATATATATATATATATATAATATATATATATATATATATATATATATATATATATATATATATATATATATATATATATATATATATAATTTGTAAACTTACAAATCCATTACATTCCATCTTCCAACATCCATCCTTCAGCACAAGAGTAGATAGTGTATATACTAAATACAAAATAAGGAAATTGTATTTGAACGACTTGTCAATTTTATAATTGTTAAGTAAAATCTGTTTCCTTGTTTTAATGTCACAGTTAGTTACACAGCGGGGGGTGGGGGGGGGGAAGGGGGCAATTTATGACTGTCTCCTCTCTACTAATTTTTCGAGATCAGATCATTCACAGCCGTAACTAATTTGTGATACCAGTAGTTCTCTCAGACACTGGGACTTCACCATTTTCTGCAGAAATTCTACTTCTGTATTGTCAGTACTATACTGATCCTAGAGCCAATAAAAACTTCCCGCTACACTGGAGTAGCCCCATCCTTTCCTAGCTGTGACCTGTCATAGCTGACGTGTAAACACCTGCTGTAGTTAATCATTTTGCGTCTGTTCTTCCAGAGTAATAGGGTGTCGACTTAAAAAATCAGCTCCTACATTGTCTCTTCCCGGAATGTAATTCACGGTAAAGGAATAAGGCGCCAGAAGCAGACTCCACCTTAACAATCTCGAATTTAACTTTCTAGATGCAGCCAAAAATGTTAAAGGCTGGTGATCGCTTTGGACAATGAAGTGTGTCCCATACAGGTAAGGTGAAAATTTGTCGATGGACCAAATTAGAGCCAAACATTCTCTAATGGTCTATTCCACTATGGTCGAGTAATTCAACTCAGCTGCATTCAGCTTCCTACTGGTGTAGGCGACGGGTAAAAGTTCCTGGATTGACTGGACATACGACCTCAGGTTGGATGACACGATTAAAACCCTCTAAGATTTAAACAGGCCAGATTTTGACTCGACTAGTGAAGCAGTCTGCCCGGTCAATGCAGGTGAGCAATAAATAAGTCTGACAGCTTCTCTTCTCCAGTCGGTCGTCTAGCTGGCTTCGTGTTGGTGTGTGTGTGAGTTTGAATACAACTCGCCCGTATATATATATATATAGGTAGATGAGGTAACTTTTACTGCTTAAGGAATGCTTTTGATTGGGTCTCGGCGTGGCAAGCTGATTGGTTATATGCGGTTTCGTACAATCCGTGACCCAGGCCGACTCCCGAAAAACAGGGCTTATGCCTAATTTTATTTTTTCTGCCGCAATATTGGAAGACAAGATGGCCGTGACCGCGTCCCGAGATTTTAGGCTTAAGTTTTTCCTGGCGTATACTTCATGTAATTTATTCTGTCACAGCGACTGTTCGTTGATTGGCTGGGGCAAATTTGTATCCCGACATAGTGTATTAACTAAGAAATGGGTTTACACACACGTTTTACGACAGCAGCCCCCTCTCATTCGTTTTAGGAATACTATGTCCTGATGATAATGGTGGTGTGTTCTCTAAGTGATGATGTCATTTCTAATGTTCGCAAACCCCCCCCCCCCCCTCTTCCCCCCCCCGTCTAACTCGTTATATTTCTAGATTTTCCCATTGTTTATACCCACCATTTATATCAAATAAGCTAAACAATGAAAAAAAACCACTTTGCTTCCGACAGAGCAGTAAAAACATTAAGGCCTACAGCGCATTGCATCAAGAATACTAGCTGAATCATATCACCACCAGCTGCCATCTCCACATTGAAGGTTGGCTGTAATGGATCTCCAACGTCTACTGTCTCTTGTCTTGATGGTGCACTCTGATAAACTCTTTCCTGTTCATCTCTTGATATTATCTTCCCACTTATAGCGCTGTCTTCCCCTTGCACGTTTGCCTTTAACTGTTCCTTCTGTTATTGTCTTCTTTAAGGTGTAATTTTTGGTTATATGGCCAAAATATTTTAGCTAATTTTGATCATTAATTCTATTTTCATTCTTAGGTTTTCTAGTACCTCTTTGTTTTCTTCTCTTTCCATGAGACGTGCCCCATTCCTTTATATATCGACATCTCAAGGACCTCAATTCTTTCTTCTGCTTGTTCATTGTCTGTGTTTCTACACCATACAATAATGAAGAATGTTATATGGCATTTGAAGATTCTCAGTTTGAATGTGTGCGTTAGTTGTTTAGATGTTAGTATCTGTCTCATGTGGTTGAATGTAGCTTTGGCCATTCCTATTCTCTTCTTGATTTCAGTTTCCCATCTGCCATCTTCTGTTATTATATGACAAAGATATGAGAAACTCTTGCCTTGTTCCAGGATGCTATCGTTTATTCCTATCTTTAACGTTGTCTTATTGCCTGCTTTGTTAATTATCACATTTTAGTTTTCTTAATATTAATGTCCAAATCCATAACTTAAGCTGTTTACATATACATAAGATTCAAACAAGTATTTTCATAATGTTTTGTATAGATCATAAAACTTGGATTATCAGAATTCGCAAAAAAACAATTAAGGACCTCAGGGAAACAGATGTGCGCATGAAGGGCACTATATCATCATATATTTTTGTTCATTCCTTACGGATCATGGAACCCCTGCCGTTGCTAGGCACCTGATAGGAGCCTGTACCAAGCAGTAATATGATCTTGCAGCAATGATTACTGCAGCAATAGGTTTCACACGATGAGGTTGGCAGCTTCATGCATAACCTCATATTTGTCGCCTCATACGACATGCCTGAGCGTACAGTAGTTGTGTTCTCTGTTAGTCGTATCAGACGACAAGACAGACGCTACAAACTAATGAGCTATTTATAGTTAGACAATGACAGCAACTAACCGAAAGTCATTACTTCCTATATATATATATATATATATATATATATATATATATATATATATATATATATATATATATATATATATATATATATATATATATATATATATACTACTGGACAAAAGTTAAGGGCCGCCATTCAGTTTAGACAAGGTTTATATAATTCTTCGTGAGCAGGGTCGATTTTCCAAATGTCCGGTAGCTTGAAATCTCTCAAGAAGTCTCTGAATGGTAGAGTGGGACACTGCTAAACGTCTTGCAACATGACGAACAGATTGACCATCCTGAATCCATGCCATGGCTCGACCACGGTCTACAGTGCTGATATTTCTCCTTGGTGGCATGGGTAATGCAGTGATCATTTCGACCACTTTCATACTGATTCATTGCATACCAACGGTGAACACTCTTTACCAATGATCATTTTCCATGTGCATTCAAATTCAACTCACTTTTTCACCTTTTGAACTAGTGGGGCGTGTTGCAAAAACCACGAGTTTTTGCAACAACAATGGCAATTTTCACGTGCGGGTTAAAGTGACCCAGTTTTTGGACATTTAAAAAAAAAATTAACCTCGTGCACACAGAAATGTATACACATTTCTCTGAGCTCAGTTTTAATGACATTTTCACTTGTCTTTACAGTTTGCCAATCAATTATATAAACCTTGTCTAAACTGAATGGTGGCCCTTAACTTTTGTCCAGTAGTATAATATCAAAACGTTTAGACAAGACATTTTTGTTTGGTCTCCCTTCAATATTGTTTTGTCTGTATCGAGATTTTCTAACTAATCAGTGACAGAATAACTGACAACATTAAATATGCCAAATATTCAACATTCTAACTGTCAAAAGTGGTCACGTCCTATGGTCAAAAATTTTCCCACCAAACTTGCTATCTTTTTATGACGCATTCTCGAGAAATTACAGAAACAGATATATTCGGCATGGGAACTAATTTGTTTGAAAACTGGAATAACATGCATTACTTCCCAGTACAGCGCGATGTGTTTGTTAAAAATAATAATTCCTCTGTTTTTATTTTTTTTTTATTTTTTGTTATTTTCCAGTAACTAAATTTCTGGAATTTTCCTCATTTAATTGAGGCAGTTCGGGTAAGTATGAGTGAGTGTCTCCATCTTATATTTATATTTAGCCAGTGAAGTCCAATTTCTGATCATTGATTAAGCTTATATGCTTTCGTGCCAATGTTTCCGTGCCATTGATTTACTTCTAAAAAACAAAATATGGAAACAGTGACATGACCACAGAACAATTTAATGCCATCATCAGGGCACGCACAAGAAGGCGCACTACACAATTATTTCCTGCCATATTTGTTGCAGGAAACCTGCTCGCCCCCCCCCCCCCCCCTATATACTAATTGTTTTGTTTGAAACAATATTGCAACAATCCCGCCACCTTTTCGGAAAATATGGAAAAAGGAGCGCATTGCTCCGTGAAAGATACATTGAACACCCACTAAAAGAGCACGTAGGTCTTTCAATTGTGTCATGGTTCATTGACCAGTAACCGTAAATCTAAATAATCTTTGACTAGAAAGATCCAATGAAACTGAGATGCAATGGAGCACGGGATAGCGAAACCTGGGGTAAATGTTGACGGCTCAGCCCCACACGGAGCAGCGGTGTAAAGAGAATACTGAGCATGCGTGTTTACTCCAATTTACTTGCCCTACCCAAGGTCGACTGTTGGGCGGTGTGAGCCGTATTGGGCGTCGTCTTGATAGGGGCGTCGTCTTGATAGGGGCGCCGTCTTGATAGAGGCGCCGTCTTGATAGGGGCGCCGTCTTGATAGGGGTGCCGTCTTGATAAGGGCGCCGTCTTGATAAGGGCGCCGTCTTGATAGGGGCGCCGAAATGTACTTTTAATTTTTTTATAAAATTAAATTTTAAAAGAACAAAAAACTGGATTGTTTCAGAGTTTAAAGTACGATCTATTTATATGTTTACGTTAATTTCATTTCTTAAATACACGTTTTTCGACTACTCTATGTCTTTATTATTCAGTTTTTATTTAAAAATACAACACACTGAGATCCCATATATAACGCAACATTTTTTTATTTTTTCTTTAATTACCTACCATAGGATTTCAAACGCGTATGTGGGTCATGTTTTTGTAAAATGCGACAACGAATAAAACTTGAGGAAATTAGTGTAAAACTGAGTTTCGTCCGAGTACAATACAGTACGGAACGGAGGATGGGGGCTGAGGGGGTGGCGTCACCGCGAGACCTTGCACCACCTTGAAAAGTTCCTATAGCTGCCTCCACCTCTCTTTCTCTCATGTAGATCTCCCCACCACTTTCAATTTAAATTTACCATCTTCCACTCAATATCAATCGCCCATTCTTTTTTTCTCAATCTTACCTCTCTCCCATATTTGTTTTCTCAGTCTTACCTCTCTCCCATCTTTGTTTTCTCAGTCTTACCTCTCTCCCATATTTGTTTTCTAACTTTCCTCTCGCTCTCACTTCTGTCTTCCTCAGTCCCGCTCTTTGTGTCCTCTTTCAAGCCCACCATTTCTTACTGCCACTCTAACACTGCCGGTATTTCTCAGCCCAATTCTGTCTCACGCCCTGTCTCTTTCCCTTCCAATCTTTCTCACGCCCTGTCTCTTTCCCTTTCAATCGTTCTCACTCCCTGTCTCTTTCTCTTCCAATCTTTTTCATTCTCTGTCTCTTTCCCTTCCAATCTTTCTCACGCCCTGTCTCTTTCCCTTCCAATCTTTCTCACTCCCTGACTCTTTCCCTTCCAATCTTTCTCACGCCCCGTCTCTTTCCCTTCCAATCTTCCTCACTTCTTCTTTCTTCTTTGATCCTTATTCGCCGACCGTCAAAGCAGTCAGGGGCCATCACGCCTAGTGGCGTCTTGTAGGGCAACAACAAATTGATTCCACTTTGCTTGGTCGGCGGACATCCTTCGTACAGTGCCCCAACTCTAGTTCACTCTTTGCATCTCAGCCTCCACAATCCTCCGCCAGGTTGTTTTTGGTCGGCCTCTCTTTCGTTTTCCTTCAGGGGTCCAAAGCATAGCTGTTCTTGTGATGGCATCGGGGTCTCTTCTGAGGACATGACCAACCCAGCTCCAGCGTCTACCAGCTATGATGGTGTGCATGTCCTCTTGCTTGCTACGAGTAAGCAGATCTTTCCCTGTCTCTCTCCCTTCCAATCTTTCTCACTCCCTGTCTCTCTCCCTTCCAATCTTTCTCACTCCCTGTCTCTCTCCCTTCCAATCTTTCTCACTCCCTGTCTCTCTCCCTTCCAATCTTTCTCACTCCCTGTCTCTCTCCCTTCCAATCTTTCTCACTCCCTGTCTCTCTCCCTTCCAATCTTTCTCACTCCCTGTCTCTCTCCCTTCCAATCTTTCTCACTCCCTGTCTCTCTTCCTTCCAATCTTTCTCACTCCCTGTCTCTCTCCCTTCCAATCTTTCTCACTCCCTGTCTCTCTCCCTTCCAATCTTTCTCACTCCCTGTCTCTCTCCCTTCCAATCTTTCTCACTCACACTAAATGACGTTCCTACTCTATCTCAATAGCAGTTTCTCTCACTCCATCACACTCCCTGTCTTTTTCACTCCCAGTCTTTTTCACTCCCAGTCTTTTTCACTCCCAGTCTTTCGCGCTATCAATCTCTTCCACTCCTAATCTTTCTCAACCCAACTAATACGCTCTTTCACATTCATTCTTTCTCACGCCCAGTCTCTCACTCCCACTCTTTATCACTCACAGTTTTTCTCACTCCGACTATATCATACTGCCATTTTTTCTCAAACCCTAATCTCTCTCACTTTAACTGCGTCACACTGCATTTCTTTCTCACTTTAAGTCTCTCTCGTTACTCTCACACTGCCTCTCTATGTTCCTCCTTTACCATCGTAATACTCGTATAGTCCGGGGTCCCTTCAAACTACTCCTGCCCTCAAACCCCCCCCCCCCCCCCCCCCCCCCACATTTATACACTATTCTTCCATACCCCTCCAATACGTACATTAAATGTTTCCCACTCCTCAAACTTTCAAACATACTTCTTCCCAAACCCCCAGATATTCACCTTGTAAGTTCGAATGAACCAGGGCGGACTGAGGGGTCGGGCAATCATGCAGTGCCTGATGGACCACAGCAGTGGGGGGCCTAGTCGACAGATGCAGAACCAGTAATCCAAGCTGGATGTGTAAATAAGAGGTCAATGACCCTTATTGTCCGGGAGCTCTAATCACTATCAAAACTCAGGATCGGTCTTTGTAAATGTGGGGCCCGATCTTTACCAGTCTTGTCCGGCCCCCTGTGCTTTAGAGTTTAGTTTTGTTGTAACCCGCTTTATCTTCAAATATAGCTAATAAATATTGTTTTTATTTTGAACACAGTATTACAGTATATATTCCTGATTTATAATTTGAAATAATCTATTTTTTCAAAGCTTGAGGTCGGAGTCCCTGTCAGTGCGGGGCCCGATTGAATCAAGTAGGTTAAATCTGCCTAATGTCGGCCCTAATCCCGCCCCTGGAAAGACCACAAATCCCGCCTTCCTATCACTAAAAGGATATAATCTAGTTACCGACTTGATAATTTCCGTGATAGTGATGTGGAAGTGATCAGGCATTTTTGATTAGCCAATCTGCCAGTCATGCGCAGAAACGCCCCTGTACGGAGTAAAGTTCACAGTTCATCTCATACTGGAGAAAAATTGACACAGTTTTATAGATCTACCACAGTTTTCTGGTTGTATCGTGGAATATTTTAAACACACAAAAACGTACCCCTTTTGTTATCGCTGTCAATTTATTTTTCTAAACGCGGGCAAAAGGAATTATAGCTGCGTCAACACTGGAAGATTAAAACCGTTCTTTTGTCGTCTGCTCGTCGTTGTGCAATGTCGATTTGTGATTATTTCACACTGGGAAACCCGTTCATGTACACACATGATAATTAGATTATCAATTAAAGTGTAGCTATTGAAATTATGACACAGAGAAAACAACGAAAGCGTGAGAGACCGTTACCTGTTAGATAAATAGGCAAAAGTCGCAGGATTTTTGTGTGTGGGGTAGTTCATTATCTCGTGATGAGCTGGAAAAAGTTATTTTCGGTTACCAATCAAGCAAATATATCCTGTCCCAACTATTCGACAATTAAAAACAGTCACATAAAAAAAAATGTACGATCTATAAGACTAGTGAAAAAAACAATATCTAAAAGTCACAACGAAGGCAATTATCCTCTGATGTTTAGAGATGGAGACAAGCAGAAGAGAAGACGATTATTTGGACACCTGGCAAGGAATCGGAGGGTGTTACATATGATAACTGAAGACCTGTGCTATACAGGGTCATACTCAAACTAAAGTAAAAATATCGGGGGCAGGAGTAATACAGTACTGTACGTACAGCATACAAAATCAAGAAATGTATCACACAAAATAATGAGCGTTATGATACAACCAACAGTGTCTGCATATAGTCAATAATTGAACGGCGAACGCTACGAGAAAAAGCAACAATAGTTTTTACATTTTAAATATACTATTCCATTTGTTTTTGTTTAGGCAATATAATATAAGCGAGCATATAAATTCGTTATTGGCAATAATTGTCATTTATTTTTAAAATGTCAAACCACGTTGATCAGCTATTCTTATCCAAAATAATTTATTTCATTCGGCCATTCCCTGTTTTCTCCAAATATGTGCAAGTTGACGTTTGAGGATGTTCGAAGAAGAAAGACAAAAGAATATGTAAATTGAGTTCTAGTGACTGTCACCTATCTTTTTGTATGTGTAATTATTTATGCCTGGAATGTCATCTTACTTGTTTATTTTGTCGATATCGGGGTGGTCCTATGGAGTTTTCCCACCAGATTTTTCGTAAAAGTAGCAGAAACGACGATGGTATTTGAGGGAGGTAAGGTCCACATTCGTTCTATTTTTAGTTCTCGATAAACATCAGCCCTTCAGAGTACAGTTTTATAACAGTACATGACGTCACACGACTAGCAAATGTATTTCCCCGAAACGTGGCGCTGAGGGCAAATGTTCGTTTCACTACACGTTTTAAACCAAGGAAATTATATTATTAGATTATTATGATTCTTATTATTATCTGTTGAAAGTACATTGCGCTACTAGTGATTCAGCTGTTGAAATTCATGTACATCATGCTATCGTTAACTGTTAGGTTTCGCAACATAACTTGCTAGTTCGAAGCTGAAATGTCTCTACATTATTCATCACTTAATTGGTGAATTTTCCTGCATTATTTGCTGGTTAACTATTGAAACTTTTCTCCAATGGTTCTGTATACCTGTTGTGAAACGGTTCGATACAATGAATGTCGACCTTTGAAATCCCCAGAGAAACTTCGAAACTTTCAATATTTCCCAGCATCTGCAATAGCTTGTTGATTATGCAAATAGAAACAGCTGAAAGAATTGGAACCCATACACACGTGGAACTTGGGCTACCATTGTTATCTACTTCGCGTGATAGGAACTTGTTCAGTCCTGCTGGTTTAATACAGGACTATTAACAGGGGCATACAAATACTGTATCGATGTGTAATCAATTTACCGTAACGACCCTTGAAATTAAATCAATGTACCGTAACAGCTGCAGAAATTACTTCAGACTGTAGAAATCAGAAGGTGTTGTAAACTTCGTTCAACTGTCAGTTCACTATGACGTATATGGGCATATTGTCTCCTGCTTTTATCACTTTAATTTCAAACCGCTCGTACCAGCACGTCTATCTTTGTACTTACCTGTTTCTCAGAGCAGCCTACGCATTATCCATAATTGTTGTCACGGTGTTCATTGTAAAATATTTTCGCGACTTAAAAAAGAAACATAATCTTAAACCATTTTCTGTTTAGGAATTTGAACTGAATATCTAATCTAATATTCATCATTTACCATTTCCTTTTAAGATTCCCATGGAGCTATGAAGCTATGGAGCTATGGAGCTATGAAGCTATGGAGCTATGAAGCTAAAAATGCGAAACCTGGTCACCGGGAATCCTCCAACCTGTCCCAATCTTTTCTTGTGGTTTCTCTAGTGATTTATTCTTCACGGTGAGGTTATCATCGCCATAAACAATCTTATATTAGTCATTGATGCGTGATGCCATATGATGATGGATGGTATCCGCATGTCTGGTTTTGTGTAGTGTGCAGATGTGTTCAGTCAAACAATGTTCATACAAAAATAACAGGGCAATCCACATAGGACGTCAGTAAACTCACGACGTATAAAGTCAATGATTCTTGTAACAGCCGCTGACGTTTTTCTTCATTATTTATTGTGGACGCCACAGTGACAAAATGGTTACGCGAATATGTAGGCACATCAAACAGTCATTATCACAGCAACATTCAATACAGCAATAGACGGTAGACAGCATTACAATGATGAGTCAGATGCATGTTATATTTCATAGTGCTGTAAATGTAGTCAGGTGAAAAACTCCATCCTTTTCTATAACAGCCAGGAGATAACCAGATGTATGAGATCAGTTCACTCTCCTTAGTCTGACTTCAGCAAGACAGACACGTCTGCCGAAGTATAAATAATGTCCTCAAAAATATCCTCTAGATAATAAAGGTTTTCCAAACCTAGTTCATTTAACAAAGTAGCAAGTAATGGTCCTTGGGACATGCATCAACCGATGCAGTACAATACAGCGACATGTGAGCTGGGAAAACATCTCGTGACGACGACTTTCGAAGACAGGCTATGAATCGAAATCGCTCACGACCCAAAATCGATAGAGTTAATGAAAAGTCAATTTACCTTGCCTTCAGGAAATACACAGAAATATCACGCCTCCCGACATGTGGGAAACACTAGAGGTATTATCTCGAATAAACGAAATATCCATTAAGAGGACTACACATCCCTGACAGAACAAAAAATAGCGGAGATCCCCTCTTCAACGAGGCATCTCTTTCGCCATTCAAATCGCTCACTCCACTAGTGGTGGGCGGAAACCGATCGACCAAAAAACAAGACCAGTCATGCGCAGTCCAGCGCAAAAAGACCACAGCTCAAAACTTAACTGCATTCAATACCAACGCGGGAAGACAAATGCTTACCGAGAAAAGTGACTATAAATTTCAAGCAGTTGTTGCCCTTGCGTTATAAAATAGATATTGTAATAAAACGATGTTGCGAGAATTTATCACGCAACATATCACCACCTCCTCCCGATAAAAAAAAAATGTGGAACATATTTTTTTTTTTTTTTTAAATATCAAAGAGCATGCGATAAGCGGCTCAAAACGCACGAATTATGCGCTGATAATTAATTAAATTGCCTAACATGAGGCTAAATATAGAGTGTCTGGTGAGGATATACCTCAACAGAAAAATAAATATGTCTCAAAAAATATTCACATCGGGGAGGTGTCACCAACACACATCACGTTAGCATGTAAACACAATATACGTATGCAAGTTACCATAATCATCATTAAACAGCAAACTACATGACGATCCAGGACATATGCTCTAGTATTCCGAGGGTAAGTACACAATCTAGAACTCGTCATGCTTGATACTAGTAAGGTAAGTCCTCAGCTCAACAATGACATTCTGAGAAAGTACAAGCAATATAATGCTAATTAATAACTAATATGCTTCATAAGGTACAATACATTATTAATAATTGTGGCTGTTTAGTAAACTAACGGCCCTTATATTAACTACTCAGTCCTCCTCTATCATCTTAAAAAACGAACAGAAGAAGATGACAACAAAGCACGATAGTGTGTACATATAAAGTAAGTACAGATGTGCTAATCTATTGTAGAAATATAGGTGTGTTATGACTCTGTAATATATGGAAATATAGGACAGAAGTATTAGTTGGAGTCATGTGGGCATCTAGACAAAATGTCAGCCATCACATTATCCGCACCACGGATAGCTCGTACCGTGAAGTGAAAAGGTTGAAGAGCTATAGCATATCGAGTGGATCTCGAACTCTTCAAATTCTTAGTCTGAATAGCTGTAAGAGCTTTCTGATCAGTCTCTAGAATGAAATGTGCGCCCAGGAGGAATCTTTGTAGCTTTAGAATTGACCAAACCATCGCTAACAACTCACGGTCTAAAACCGAGTAGTTCCTCTCTGCCGCATTTAGTTTTCTAGAAATGTACATAACAGGATGCAGAGTATTTGCATATTCTTGCATCAGTGCTGCTCCAATCCCAGTGGATGAAGCATCACTCCGAAGAACAAAAGTCCTATCAAGAGTAGGTAATCTTAAGATGGGAGGAGAAGAAAATATATTCTTGATTTGGTCTAGTGAAGATTGGCATTCTTCCGACCAACGGACCAGATTAGGCGAACCTTTCTTCAACAATGTTGAGAGAGGTGCCATGATCGAAGATAAATTTGGAATAAATCTCCCATAAAATTGAATTAAACCTAAGAGACTCCTAACTTGTTTCTTCGTTTTAGGAACAGAGATGTTCAGTATTTTGGAAGTATTGTGGTCTTCTGTCTTCAAGAGACCATGACCAACACGATGACCCAGGAAAGAGATTTCACCAAAACCAACAAAAGCTTTAGAAGGTTTCGCTGTCAAATTATTCTCACGTAGAGTGGACAGTAAGTCATATAACCCTAAATAGTGATTTTCCCAGGTATCACTGAAGAGACAGATGTCATCTAAGTATGCGATGACATCCGAACGATGTGACAGAATTCGACGCATCATGCGAACGAAAGTGGCAGGGGCGTTCATGAGACCAAAAGGCATAACATTCCATTGAAATAGACCCCTAGGTGTAGAAAAAGCAGTAAGAGGTTTGGCATGCTCTGCTAAAGGCACTTGCCAATAACCTTTAGACAAGTCAAGTTTAGTGAAGAATCTAGAATTAGAAAGTCTAATCAGTAGATCTTCTAACAAAGGCATCGGTTCAGCATCGAACTTTGTGACCTGATTCAATTTGCGATAATCAACACAAATTCGTATGTTCTTATCCTTCTTCCGGACAATAACCATGGAAGAAGAATATGGTGAAGTCGATGGTTCAATTATATTTAATTGAATCATTTCATCCAATTCCTTTTCCACTTGCGACTGAAAGTGTATAGGAATAGGATAAGGCCTAACCCTAATTGGATTATTGTCGGTAAGAATTATGTCATGTTCTATGACATCTGTGTGTCCAGGAATGTCAGTGAGAACATCCTGAAATGTTTGTAACATCGACGAGACTTGTCGATGTTCGTCACCAGAAAGATTAGGAGAAACAGAAACGTTTTTCCAAGATTCCGTAGAATGTAATGGAACCACTGGAAGGGGAAGATTAACATCAGAGAAGGTAGATTCCTCATCCTGTATGACAGACAGGGATGAATAATGACCGTGAGGTGCAGGAGCATCATCCGTTGCCTGGAAAATAGGCAGCAAATAGTCCGGACGTTCGTGAAATTCCGAAAGCATGTTTATGTGGAAAGTTTTATGCTTTCCATCAATATCGACCACATAGTCAACATCGGAAACCCGAGAGACTATTGCATACGGACCTTTCCATGCAATAAGAAGTCTATTTTCCCTACTGGGGAGTAGGACGAATGCTTTGTCACCTGGACAAAGTTGTCGTAGACATCTATTCTTGTTAGCAAACTGTCTTGCCTTCTCTTTAGCAATTTCTGATGAAGCAGTTGCTAGCTTACATGCCTCAATGATCTTTTGTCTAAGAGCAATGACATACTCATATGAGGATTGAGTTTCATCGCTAATATCATCGGCAGTGATGAGATCGTGTAATAAAGACATAGGGCCGCGTGGACGCGCGCCAAAGACAAGTTCGAAGGGAGAAAATCCTGTGTGTTCATTAGGGACTTCTCTATAGGCAAAGAGAGCCGCGGGTAAAACCCTGTCCCAATCTTGAGGATGATCTTCAGTTATCTTACCAAGCAAAGTCTTGAGCGTTCTATTCAGACGCTCAACTAACCCATTAGACATAGGATGGTAGATACTACTGAGAGATCGTTCAATATGTAAGGTAGACATTACCTGTGACATAGTGTCAGATATGAGTTGAGTGCCATGGTCTGACAATATTTCTCTGGGGAACCCCAAGCGAGAAAATATCAACCAAAGAGCATCTGCGATATCTGTAGTAGATATGCTCTTAAGAGGAATAGCCTCTGGCCAACGTGTGCACATATCGACACATGTAAGGATAAACTGATGTCCTCTGGCCGACGTGACCTTAAAAGGGCCAATAATATCTATGGCCATTTTCTGAAACGGCCGAATAGGAATGTCAGCAGCCTGGATAGGCGCAGCATGTCGTGGTCCTCTAGATTTGACCTCCTGACATACCTTGCATGATCGGCAGTAAATACGAATGTCCTTATTGACAAAAGGCCAAAAGAAAGCCGCAAGGACTCTCGACTTCGTACGGGAAAAACCCATATGTCCAGCACATTGCGAGTCATGAGCATGTTGTAATATTTGCACTCTCATGCTCTTGGGAACAAGAATTTGCGAATGTGCCGACGTAGTCGAATCTTGTACCATACGTACAAGTACGCCGTTTCTCATTCCAATCCAAGATTTTCTATTTGTATCCTGATTCGGATCACCTTTCTTCGCAAGAACGAAGAATTTTTTTAAAGAAGGATCTTCTTCTTGCAATTTTATGAAAGAGTCACGAGTGATTACTAAGTGACTATCTTGGCTATCAACTTCATTATCACTATTCAGTGAAGTTTCGGGTGTTTGTAGAGATTGTGCTCTTGTAACTACTGCATTTGTAGCTTGCATGTTATTATCTTCCCAAGCAGCAATCTGCTGTGGGGTACACTCCCTAACTCCGTGAATACGACCAATAATAAGGTCCGCAATATGATTAGGTAAGAGACAAGCATGCACATCTCCAGTAAAGAAAGGAGTGGCAATGCGAATTACAGCAGTAGGATATTTTTCTAGAGTGCCGCCAAATGTGACACATTTAATAACCCTTCCTGTAGCACAAGATGGATCTACAAGCGATTGTCTAACACCAATAGTGGTGCATCCGGAATCGAAAAGTAGTGAGACCGGAGTATCATTAACAAGACCCTTATGTAGAATTAAAGAACCCCTCCCGTCATGCGCAACAGCAGCAGGAAGAGCGGGAAGTGGGTGACCACAACTCAAAGTAGTTATGGTACCCGGTTCGAATAAAGTACTGCATTGGGGCATTTGTTTGCTCTCTCAAAGTCAAAAGCAGAACCAGTGACAGCGTCAAAGTTTTTACTATCAACAACATGATTACAGGCTCCCTCAGTTTCCTGTTGTACAGCATTAGCCTGCTGATATCTCTTTTTTTTTGTGTTGAGATCTACCCCGACTATTATTACCTCTGAAGTTATCAGAGTTATTATTATCTCTGCAGTTATTATTGTATCTATTGTAATTGTTATCCTGGTTCGAATTCCAGTTTCCACGATTACTATCATGTTCACATTGATGCGAACATCTATTTGTTTGGTTCTGAGGTCTTCGGCAGGAATAACCTCTATTACCATACCCTCTTTTGAAATGCTTATAATTATTAGGGTGATAGTAACGAGTACTATCAGGTTGTCTCCAATTCTTCGAAGAAGAATCACCATGAAATTGATTTCCATGATTTTGACAGAAATTACCGCTACTCTTTCTATCAAAATTTTGTTGGAATCTACGAGCAAAGTTTTGGCCATACGGAGCTGCCGAAGCAACTGGTAAACCTTCTTTCACCTTAGAGTTACCCATGGTTATGTGTGGGTGCGCATTTACGTATTGGCAACAGAAATCTTTCATTTCTTTTATTGTTTTAGGTTTACGTTCATGAAGGAAAGCAAGGAAAGACTCATTGACAGACGACATGACTTTGTCTCTAAGTATTAAGTCCATAAGTCCTTCATAAGTTTTTTCCGTCTTAGATAGTTCAACCCATCGTGAGAAAGTAATGCTATTCTTGCAATAAACTCGGAGAATTCAACTCCATTTTCAGGTAACATGTTTTTAAATTGTAGACGATAGCCGTCTTCGTTAAGCTGATATTTCTTTAACAAAGCGGCCCTGACAACCTCATAATTGTTCTTGTCAGGTTCATCCACCATATTTAATATACTTAGAGCTTTACCTGTCAGTATCCCTGATAACTGATAAACATATTTTGCTTTGTCTATGTTATGAGCAGTACATGCTTGTTCAAATCTGTCCAGATAGAACATTATGTCATCACTGGAAGGACTAAATGTTGGTAACTTAATCTTAAAAGTATCATTATTAGCCTTACCAGAAGATGAACCCTTGTTTGAATCATTACCATTACTCATGCTCGTCAATTTCAATTTTTCCAACTCTAAAGCTAAGACCTTTTCTTCATGTTCCATTTTTGCTTTCTCTTTCCTCTCATCAGACTCTCTCTGTAATCTTCTTTCCTCAGCCTGAGCCTCTTTTTGAAGTCTTTCATTTTCAGCTTCTTTTTCAAGTCTTTTATTTTCAGCCTCTTTTTCAAGTCTTTTATTTTCAGCCTCTTTTTCAAGTCTTTTATTTTCAGCCTCTTTTTCAAGTCTTTTATTCTCAGCCTCTTTTTGAAGTCTTTCAGCTTCTAGCTGTAGCTGGAGTTTTCTCTCCTCAGCTTCTGATTCCCTTTTTTGTTTTTCCATTTCCATTTGGAATCTTTTTTCATCCACCTGCATCTGCAGTTTCTTTTGTTCAGCTTCCATTGCTTTATCATATCGAGCAGTTGCAAATTCTTCTAACTTATCACCAGTCTTCCCAAGCAATTTACCCTGCTCAATAAAGTGCTCAAATGTAGACATGTTGTCTAACATATGAGTCCAAAACCTGAAATAATTAACTAATTTATTTCAAACCTAAGTGTAACAAGTCTTAATTAAGCACTTGTATATTCACATCACATTATATTATCCCAGTCTCTGTGGGAAACAAGTCTCCAATCAAAGAACTTGTATATGAAATATCAGCACTCAATTCTTGATCATAAGTGCACTTCTCATTCAATAGTGCACGACACTATTCATCATTCATTTATCATCAGTGTAGTAGTAACAGTGCATTAGCATAGCCCATTAACTAATTACTATAACTGTAAACAATGACTATGTAAACACATGCAGAATGTAAACATTGAAAATGTAAACAATGCAAACAATGTAAACAATAACAATGTAAACAATAACAAAGATCAGCAACAATACAAAAACGTTCGCAGAAATCAACTAAAAATAAAGCAGAAATTAATGAAATATCACAAAAAATGTGACGATATCTGCGCTATAATTAAACAAAATACATGACACCACAGTGTATAAACAAAAATGTTGTATGAAACTAAATTATAGACAAGAGTAGGCTAACAAATACAAACAAATCAAAACAAAACTAAAGAATGCGAAATAATAACGAAAACAATATTAAAACATGTCATCACAGCTAACATAAATAGCAACAGAAGTCGCTTAGCAAATTCCAGTATCGGAAATTTGCAAACCCTACAGAAAACGCTCACAATAGACGACCTCTATGACGTGGCATAATCTAACGGAGACACCACCCAACCGAGAACCCGCTGAAATATAAACATATAAATATACAAATAACATATAGACATATAACATATAGAATGAGATGATACACAGAAGACTCAGCAGAAGTATAAGGGCACAGTTTACATACAAACAGGCCACTTAACTTATAGGCTTCCAATCGTAGAACAGCAGAAAAAAACGGATGTCAATCAACGTCCTAAAGAGCGAAGCTCCAACGATGATGGCACATCTGAACTGCTTCCACTGCTAACACGATGGTACAAGAGCTTCTGAAATACTGTGTGTTGAGTTGTTTCGGCACTTGACCTTCTAATCCAAAAGTAAGTTGATGGAAATCGGTACTTGGCCTTCTTCAGAAAACAACCCGTTTCAACCGGCACTTGACCTTCACAAAAACGACAGCACTGGAACCTTGACAGCAGCAACTTGCTTGACTTGCGTAAAAGATAACAGCAGTCCGAGTTATCCGGCAACATGTAACAACGCCGGGTACTGTCAAATTCTTGTTTCCGTCAAAAAGTTGAAATTTTGACTTTTACCGGGCAACGCCGAGTACTTTGAAAATTTTGAAGATGTTGACTGTATTGAAGAATGTTAATTTCTTGAAGGATGCTGATGAATTCTTGTTGAAAATGAAGTGGGTAAGGGACCCCGTGTTTGCTGGTACCAGAATCAAACCAGCTTATGGCCACCAAATGATGCGTGATGCCATATGATGATGGATGGTATCCGCATGTCTGGTTTTGTGTAGTGTGCAGATGTGTTCAGTCAAACAATGTTCATACAAAAATAACAGGGCAATCCACATAGGACGTCAGTAAACTCACGACGTATAAAGTCAATGATTCTTGTAACAGCCGTTGACGTTTTTCTTCATTATTTATTGTGGACGCCACAGTGACAAAATGGTTACGCGAATATGTAGGCACATCAAACAGTCATTATCACAGCAACATGCAATACAGCAATAGACGGTAGACAGCATTACAATGATGAGTCAGATGCATGTTATATTTCATAGTGCTGTAAATGTAGTCAGGTGAAAAACTCCATCCTTTTCTATAACAGCCAGGAGATAACCAGATGTATGAGATCAGTTCACTCTCCTTAGTCTGACTTCAGCAAGACAGACACGTCTGCCGAAGTATAAATAATGTCCTCAAAAATATCCTCTAGATAATAAAGGTTTTCCAAACCTAGTTCATTTAACAAAGTAGCAAGTAATGGTCCTTGGGACATGCATCAACCGATGCAGTACAATACAGCGACATGTGAGCTGGGAAAACATCTCGTGACGACGACTTTCGAAGACAGGCTATGAATCGAAATCGCTCACGACCCAAAATCGATAGAGTTAATGAAAAGTCAATTTACCTTGCCTTCAGGAAATACACAGAAATATCACGCCTCCCGACATGTGGGAAACACTAGAGGTATTATCTCGAATAAACGAAATATCCATTAAGAGGACTACACATCCCTGACAGAACAAAAAATAGCGGAGATCCCCTCTTCAACGAGGCATCTCTTTCGCCATTCAAATCGCTCACTCCACTAGTGGTGGGCGGAAACCGATCGACCAAAAAACAAGACCAGTCATGCGCAGTCCAGCGCAAAAAGACCACAGCTCAAAACTTAACTGCATTCAATACCAACGCGGGAAGACAAATGCTTACCGAGAAAAGTGACTATAAATTTCAAGCAGTTGTTGCCCTTGCGTTATAAAATAGATATTGTAATAAAACGATGTTGCGAGAATTTATCACGCAACATCATCTTTTACAACATGCATTAGGGAACGGTAGATCTGACCTGTCATTGTTTCCCCATAGACCGCAGGAAACGAAAGAAGTAATAGCTATTAAATAACTTACTCATGCCCATTTTCATATTAATACACACACACACATACACACACACGCACACACAATACAGTTCTCAAATATTTCTAATAACCTGGTTTAGTCTTTAACACTTCACTCCCCTTTAACAGTATCTACTGTAGGCCTACTTTATCTTATGATACATCAAGGCACACATTTGTAATTCTCACCTGTCAAAGATGTCTTTAACATTCAAACTTGTTCTGTCTGTCTATCTGAGTGTCTGTCTCTCGTGTGAATGTATCTGTCTGAGTGTCTGTCTGTTTGATTCTCTCTCTCTCTCTCTCTCTTTCTCCCTCTCACTCTCTCTGTCACTCCATTCCCAGGAGTTAACTCTTTAAATGCATTTAAGAATAATTCACCAACACCACCCTTCAGCGCCCCAAGTAGTATAGACCTTAAACAAACTTATGTCAAGTCTTCCTGTCACGTGCTATCAGGTCAAGGTCTTTCCATGCCTTCTTCGGTCCCTTCATATCCGGTTTTCTTCTTAATATGTTCTTTAGCTTCTTTCTACTTTTCTTGCCCTGGGTTCCACAACAGGACTGCCTTGTAATGCTATCAACAGGTTTCCTCAATGTGTGTTCTATCCGTCGCCAGCGTCTTCTTCTCATCTCTTGTTCCACTGACACTTGCCTGGTTCTTGTCATCTCTTGTTCCACTGGCACGTGTCTGGTTCTTATCATCTCTTGTTCCACTGGCACATGTCTGGTTTTTATCATCTCTTGTTCCACTGGCACTTGTCTGGTTCTTGACATCTCTTGTTGCACTGGCACCTGTCTGGTTCTTATCATCTCTTGTTCCACTGGCACTTGTCTGGCTCTTATCATCTCTTGTTCCACTGGCACTTGTCTGGTTCTTATCATCTCTTGTTCCACTGGCACTTGTCTGGTTCTTATCATCTCTTGTTCCACTGGCACTTGTCTGGTTCTTATCATCTCTTGTTCCACTGGCACTTGTCTGGTTCTTATCATCTCTTGTTCCACTGGCACTTGTCTGGTTCTTGACATCTCTTGTTGCACTGGCACCTGTCTGGTTCTTATCATCTCTTGTTCCACTGGCACTTGTCTGGTTCTTGTCATCTCTTGTTCCACTGGCACGTGTCTGGTTCTTATCATCTCTTGTTCCACTGGCACTTGTCTGGTTCTTGTCATCTCTTGTTCCACTGCCACTTGTCTGGTTCTTATCATCTCTTGTTCCACTGGCACTTGTCTGATTCTTATCATCTCTTGTTCCACTGACACTTGTCTGGTACTTATCATCTCTTCTACTGGTGACCATGTCATATCCATTTGGATACTGAGAATGACTGGATGTAGCATGATGTGTCAACACATGCTTCGTTTTAGGAAAGCAGGCCGAAACGCAGCGCAGATCAGGGGTATGGCTTTTTTTTCTTTTGCTTTGAAGGTACCGCCATTCAGCCAAGATTTGCACCGCTTATCGGATACGTTAGGGGGAAGTGTGGGCAGGACAGAGAGCAGAAAAAACATGGCGATCTGAAAACTTCATTTTCGGGAAAGAAAAATTAAAAGCTACAAGAGTATGCAGTGTATAAAACTGATGAATGTGTTCGAATTTGTGAGAGGATATTTTGATTAACGAAAATCCAGAAGGGAGATGCGAAGACGTGAGTAGTATTAAAGAAATTTAAAGTTTTGCTAAGTCTTCACATCTAGTACGATCAAAACGATAGACTTTAGAAAATCCTAATAAATACATGCCTTAACAGATTTCGATATAAATCATATGAAATGATAGCTCCCAATAAAGAAAATAAAAGTAGGTGAATAAGGACGGGACAGATGACAGTGTTTAGTGGTACGAGGAAAAGTTGGTGGGAAACATGCACATAGTCACTCAGAAGGATGGATTCGTGAGAAGAAAGATGTCCCCAGCCGAGTAAGCTCGTCCGCGCTCGCAGTATATAAAGGACAGCGCTGGGTTTGAAAACACGATATTGTGCAAAACAGTAGGGAGCTTATTAACATGCTAAGATATATGAAAGGAAGTGGTTGGGGAGCCTGCAGTAAGACAATGCTTACCTTTTATAAATCATTTATTAGGGGCAAACTTGACTATGCCAGTGTTGTCTATGCATCAGCCGCCCCGAGCAATAAGAAAAAACTAGACACAGTCCAAAACCAGGCACTGTCAATAATAGCATGTGCCTCAAAGGGAACATCAGCAGAGGCATTAGAAGTAGCGCTAGGCATTATACCCCTGGAACTAAGGAGAAACGAACTGAGATTCAGCTACTGGGCAAGAGTGGCAAAAGATCCAACTCACCCAGCACACAAAACCTTTGATAGGGGTAACCAGTACATAGGCCACATTCCATTAAACCATAATAGATACCCGTAAGGGTGGAAAATAATGGATGAAGTGGATCAACACCCAAACCTATTTAATATGATAAACTCAGTATAAAGCAAAGATCCCACCATGGGAACTGAGAGTGCCAGAAACTGACTCCCACTTAACAAAGATCATAAATAAATCTAACGACATAATCTCAGCAAAAAGTAAAACACTAGAGTACATAGAACGGTATATAAATAATAGCCTAACTATATATACTGATGGGTCAAAAGATGAAGAAGGACAATTAGGAGCAGGAATAGCAATACCAATATTAAAAATTTATAAAAGATACAAAGTAACAGGTAATACATCCATCTTTACAGCAGAATTAGTGGCAATCCTAAAAGCTTTAGAAATAGCTGCAGAAAACCCACCAAATAAAGTAACCATTCTTACAGATTCCCTTTCATCAGTACTAGCTATCAGAAACAGAAATGAATGTAGCAGGCCAGATATTATAGAGGAAATACTACTGGTCAATACATATCTGCACACTATAGGATGCTGTGTAACACTAACATGGATACCATCACATGTTGGGATAGCAGGAAATGAGCTTGCAGACAAAGAAGCCAAAGGGGGAAGAACTAGCTATAACAAAATTGAAGTAGGCTTAGGGAAGTTTGAAATTAAGAGCTTAATTGCTCAAGAAATAACTAAAGAGCATGGGACCAAAGTAAAAAAGCAAGATACCCATATAAAATCCTGAAAAAAAACCAAGCAAACAATGTCAGATAAAAGATAAACTAATAATACCAATTAATAAAAAAAATTGCTGAGGCTCAAGCTTGGAAATGGATGTTTCATGATAGAGGAACTCACGTGCGAAGAGAGTCAAGAACCAAACACAATTAGACACTTTCTGGTGGACTGCAAAAAATATGACCAGCAGAGGCAAAACATTAAGACATACTGTAGTAACCACAAGGTAGAAATGAGTGTAGAAAATCTCATAGGCACTAAGACCCCATCCGAAATAAAAAATTTAATAAAACACTTTATTACAAAAACAAAATCTAACATATAAAAAAAAAATAAATAAGGATGCGAGCCAGTAGTCCACACTGGTGAAAGACTCCTTCCAGATAAATACGGATTGACCAAAAACCCTCCAGTGAAACACAAAAACATTTCATTTTAGACAATATCATATGTGGGTTAATAAAACAACATTGAACTATAACTATAAAATTTAAAAAAAAAAAACCCCTACTAGAGATAATACAGTAAAAAATAAATACTAACAAAAGCATATTACAATAAATGAAACACGTCCTGATATAACCAACAGCACCATGTATATGGTAGATGGTTGAAAGAGGCGTGCTACAAAGAAAAGTAGCAAACACCTAGCGCATATTTTTTTTAAAAATTGAAAACACACACTAACACAAAATCCGCCAGAGTGAGAGACTGAGGAGAAAAGTAGCTGCCAAACTAATACTATCCTATTGTGGCAGAGGATATTATGAAAATAGTTTTCATACATCTACATTTTTCTTCCACCTGTCTTTCACCGGCTTCCTTATGAGCCATGCACGGTTTGTTAACGTAAAACCCTCCTACACTCAGATATCTGTCTCTTTCTTAATTTAGCACGCCTATTTTATTTTATTTTCTCTATTTGCCTTATGAATGTTTACCAACAGACCTATTTTTTAAACGCAGACCCCTTCACTTCTCTATATATGTCAAACTCTTAATTTGGCCACGCACATTTTCTTTTCTCTATGTCGTATAAACTACGAGGAATGTTTGCAATCAGACAGGTAAACGGAACGCGTAGAGAGGGAACGGGATGGTGGATTTGTAGAGAAGGGGGAGATAAGCTAAATGAAGAAAAACCAAGAGGGCGATAAGTTGAAACGTATTTTTCGGTAGACATTGGTCAGTGGGACTTAATCTGAAACCAAGGGCAGATAATCACAGTTACTTCCCCTGAATCCGTTCGTTTGGAAAGTAATTAAATACGGTGAGAATCGCCAGATCAAAGGACGGGTTTCACTCGATTGCCAGAGTCTGCGAGCGGTAAAAGTGTGAATTTTTCCTCTGATTCAGAACTGAGCGAAGAAAAACCCGAAATCTGAGCGAAGTCATAATTAGCAAGTGTTAGTGAATTTCTTCCAATTTGATATATATTCTCCAGCTTTTAAAATCCATTATTCAGTACCCACAGATTTATTTCAGAACATCTAGCTGCGATTCTATAACCATTTGTATCAATGGAGTTTCTTAGTTTTCGTTGGAGATTGTTTTAATTTCTGTGTTGGCGGTAAATATTATACTAGAAGTTTGAGTGATTTAATTGTTAAGTCCGTCATTTTATTTCACTAAGATTTTTCTGTGTAGAGTGATTTAACTGTTGAGTCCGTCAATTATATTCCACTAGGATTTTATTGTGTGCTAATTGACTAGCGAACTAAATATAATCTATAGCTAAACTGTTCCGGCTGTAGCGTTAATCTAACTAACCGATTTAACCCGTAAAAGATATTTAATCGACTAGTAAATACACCGTTCATTATGAGTATTGACGAAATATATATTTATTTCTAATTCATGATGATTAATTGTTTTTAATGACTAGAATTTATTTCACGGGAGTTTTTAAAACGATCATATAAGCTCTAGGCTTTTAGTTCCAATTAAAGTTGAATAACGGAAGTGGATAAATAATATCACATTTTCCGCGGGTTTGAATATGATTGAGAATACTATATTATGGTTAAATATTTGTATTTTTTTCTCCTTTACACAGTACTGGGTCAAACCCAAAATCTACCAGCGGCTTCCATATAAATCTGAGAATAACCATACAAAAGAACATTTTTTACTTAGTATCTGGGTCTTCAAGGCAAACCTGTCTAGCTTTGTGTTTACACCCAGAAAGAGACAGAGTACCAACCCAAAGAACATTAAGAGTGACTTTGTAACTGGGCCTATAGATCCACATTTCTTTTTCCCAATTTCATTTACATTCAGCCCGTTGTGGCGACCTAACCAACCTTAACATTTCCCGACGTTTGACCATTTGTTGTGTGACAAGGAATTTTTATACTGAGAGAAGTTACCGACCTGACTTTCCTATGTACTGGAAATCTCAAGCTACTGACCCTGTGAGCACTGTTAAATTTCTTACCTGGACTAATTAATGTGACATAAACAGAAATCCTAAATAGAAGTAACAAAGTGAACGTTCCCCGGAGAAGTGGATTTAATCTGTCTTTGAGGAGCTGGGGTTTTCTTTGCCAAAATAACACTGGATTTGCTGTGTGCGTGTGTCCTAAAGATTGTTCCAGAAGTTGCAAATCAAGTATTAGGTAAGAACGAATGAACGTGGCCACGGTTGTATGGAAAGAAAGAAAACAGGAATGAGTAACTCTTTTATTGTATAATCCATGTACTCACTTTGTATATTTTTTACTGTGTGTTTTTTGTTGTTGCTAATACTGTTCAATTTCAGAATAAAATAACGTAGAAACTCTGTTCTTTACAGTTTAGTCAAATGTCTATACCGTAGTGCTAATCTTTTGACCTTTTGGGGGTTAACTTCTCTTTGTGGGATCTTGTATCAACAGGGGGAGATAGTACTTATGGGGCTATTTCTGTATTAATTCTGTACCCCTATGATTTTTCTTTATATTCGATATATGATAATATATATGCTGTGAAGTTTTTTTCTCTTTATGGTAAATAAAATTTACGTAAACTGTATTTTCTGTGTTGGTCAGCTCGTCCCAACATCCACATTCCATTAGTAGTGTTTTCACGTTTGTGCGTCTAACTGTCGTCACTTATCTGTGTGTGTGTGTAAGTGAGTGGTGGATATATATATATATATATATATATATATATATATATATATATATATATATATATATATATATATATATATATATATATATATATATATCTTCTTCTTCTTCTTCGATCCTTAACCACCGACCGTCAAAGCAGTCAGTGGCCATCACGCCTAGTGGCGTCCTGTAGGGCAACAACAAATTGATTCCACTTTGCACGGTCGGTGGCCATCCTTCGTACAGTGCCCCAACTCATATATATATATATATATATATATATATATATATATATATATATATATATATATATATATATATATATATATATATATCTATATATATATATATATAGAAAGGGAACCGTCGGAACAACAATATTTTTTAGTCGTAACCGATAGGCTGGGCTAGAGAAGTTTTCTCAAATCCAGGGACAGACTTTACCTTTTCACCAACTCACTAGTGAAATCTATCTGTTTACCTTATCTCGCACTGAGTCATCACCTTTGTCAGTTCTATTCAGAAGGGACCTAACATTGTTCTTAATCACCTATCGAAATTTACGACACCTATCTGGATGCAGTGCAGGCATACTTCGCTACAAACCAGTCCTACACTGAGCTTATATCGATTCTACAGGGTATGAAGGTTTACTAAAGCTATTTGTTGTGAATAATATAATTTTATTTTAGGTTTTGTTGAAACACTGAGTCTATCAGACCAAATAATTTTTGTACTGGTATGCTGGATGAAGATTGAAACCAACCATTATAACCTAACCTGTTCTTGTCAGGGCTATATAACCATGCAAGTCCTTGTCTGTGATATTATAACCGACCAGCAAGTACATCACTGACTTGGGAGGTATATGGGGAAGGCAAAGTTTGCATCATCTCTCTCTCTCTCTCTCTCTTTCTCTCTCTCTCTCTCTCTCTCTCTCTCTCTCTCTCTCTCTCTCTCTCTCTCTCTCTCTCTCTCTCAGTCATACTAAGACGCAAGTACGCAATATTTGACACACAAGCGACGGAATCTAAAGACACCCAGTATTGACTAAACCGTCTGTTTACATAATGGTAA
The DNA here is from genome assembly GCA_024509875.1 of Oreohelix idahoensis. NCBI lineage: Eukaryota > Metazoa > Mollusca > Gastropoda > Stylommatophora > Oreohelicidae > Oreohelix > Oreohelix idahoensis. Next base: position 30,247 of record JAMPIV010010933.1, read on the forward strand.
CAGTCTGCATATAATTCAGATCAATTATACACTAATATGAGTTACTCCCCGTAATTTCATAGTGAGCGTCGCATACCAGAAAGCCAAAGATGCATGCAGACTTTCCCGGCAGTCCGCATTTCTGTCCCGTATTTGAAAGTTCAGTACAGTGTACCCGGTTCGGTTTTACTGAATACTCACCACAGATATTACACCATTATAACTTCACATTAAAATATAATAACACTACATAATAACATCTTTATCTGGGTTGAAACAATTACTCGTGTTTTTTATCTGTAGTTTTGTGTCTAGCTGTGCATCACTCGTAATGTTTTTTATCTGTAGTTTTGTGTCTAGCTGTGCATCACTCGTAATGTTTTTTAGCAAATTTCTTTATAGGAGTAAATGTTTTGCGGTGTTTTCCCTTTCTGTTTTTCATTTAGCTTTTTTTTTTTTTTAAGTCAATAAAATTTATTAAATGTCTGAGATAGCTGAAGCATATTTACAACAAATGGTCGATGTCAGGTTAGAAATGGTAGACTGTTGTCAGAAACCAGTTGAACCCAGAGTTTAATTCTTTATTTGTCCTATTGATCGTTCCTTTAAACAGAAGCGAGAGAAATTTGCAATACACAATATTAAAACACGTGACTTTCAAGAACACGGTATTAAAATATGCAACTTTCTATACATATTTTTACAACTTTTCAGTACATAGTATTACAACACGTAATTTTCAATATTAAAACACGTACCTTTGATGAGGAGGTTAAAAGTGAAACAAGTTTAGGAGTTCTACAACTAGGTTTCGTTTATTAAAACACGCACACATGCACAATAGAAGAATTGAATTGATAAAATTAGATCACTCACGGGGAATTGAGAGAGACAAAAAGATAGAAAATACCAGAGGATAAGGAGATGAGGAAGAGGTGTTAAGTTGGATTGGATATTTACCAAGGAAACTAAATGATAACATTCTTATCCGTGTTTTTTTTTTTTTTAAACACTCCGGGTAATGAAAAAAGATGGAGACACACAATTACACGGACAAGGGAACGAACGAACGAACGAACTTTATTTTCAAAGGGTTAAGAATTGGGCACGCAGGCCCGTCTTACATTCTGCCCTTCTTCTCTCTGTCATCTTACATACCGTATCCTTTCAATAGCACATGTATTTTTAGCATTATTTAAGCATACAACATTATCGAGGTAAAATAATAACATACATTTGTAACTTACTTACTTAGTCGTTCCCCTTCTACCGTGAGGTGTAGAGGTTTGGAAGAGAGAGCGCCAGACTATCCTATCGGCTGTCTTCCTCCTGGCCTGGTTCCATTGTAGTCCTCGATCCTTCAAAGATTGTCTAATGTTGTCCTCCCAGCGGACTCTGGGTCGTCCTGGGGGTCTGGATCCCTGGCTCTTTGTTTCCCATGCTTGTCGTGGTATCCGATCTTCTCCCATTCTGCAGACATTACATTTGTAACACCCAGACATAATCAAATTTAAGGGGGAAAAAAATTATTAATTAAAATAAATTAACAAAAATTAATACCTTAAAAAAAAAAAAAAACTAACAAACACAATCTAAACCATTCATACAGTAAATAATAAGACATAATTTGAAACGTAATCAGATAATGGTGGCATATACGAGTAATAAGAACCCGTGACATGTTGGAAATCTGCTGAATGACCTGGGACTTCATGTGTTGTCAGCGCATGCGGAAAATGTTCTCACAGGTGAGCAGCTTTGAGTCCCAAGCAGATACTGCCACAGGGAGTGAATTGTTGGCGCCTACAGAGACAGACAATTACACGGACAAGAGAAACAGAGACAGACATCATTTGGTTTGGTTTTAAGTACCATCTTCATTGCACACGTACAACTCCATCAGTGCTTCGATCTCCTCCCTAAGATCACACAAGGAGGATCTCAGCACAGTGCACGAACTCCGTAGCACCGGCAAGGATCCCAATATGTGTATAAAGGAACTTCACATTCCATAAATATTTGTGTGGTGGGGATGGTTCGTAATTTTAAAAATTTGTTAGGGCAGCGGCCGTATGGCCTACTTTTTACGATGCCCAACTGCCGAGGGATTTTTAACGTGCCCAAATTGAACACGGGGAGTCCTATTATTATTTTTTTTTTCGCTCTAATCCGAGAATGCAAGGCATCCGAAAGGAATCCGATCTTACTACCCACGAGGTCAGGGGGAATATGACATCATTAGGACCACTGGTTACGAACAAAAAAAAATGTCCATCAATTATATTCCCTGTACTGGGAGCGAAACCAGTACCTTTAGAATCAGAGGCGGGCGTCATACATCTTAGCCGATACGACCTCACAAGACATGACACAGACATAGGGATAAAAAAAAGACATGGAAATACCTTTAACGGATGGCACAGGTTAGGAAAGTTTGGCGTGATGGCCTATGCTTCACGTGAGGCTAATGGGTAAGGAAGGAGAAATAGGACTCAACACTGTGAAGTTATCAAACTTTAAGGTTTTTTTATATTTGGACATGCGGCCTAATACTCGTATAACCGACTAGGTTAAAAGGAACGCGCCTCGCCAAAACGAGGCAAAACTTTATTTTAGAAAAAAAAAGACTCAGGACTATTCACTTCAAGTAAGAATAAATAAATATTAGACAAACATAAAAATATGGTTTCAAGCACTCGTAAGACATAAAGAAGAAGAAAACTAGACAACAGAAAAACAACAGACGTGAGTGGCTTACCCAGAACTCGAACCCAGGACCTTCCGTGCGACAACCACGCCTAGCTATGCAAGCGAATCACACTATCCTCCCTGCCATCTAGGCATCACCAATAAATTGTGCATCGATGACGGGTCATTAGTGCGACCCGCAACACATAACACCGGAAATTTACCATGGGCAGTCCAGCCTATTAATGACGCAATCACTTCTGTTGTTCCCCTATTATACAGTATAGGTCAGTCCACACAAGACAAAGACCTTAATACTGTGTCTAGTAAATGATAGAACACTAAGAACAGTAGGTACAGGACAGAGGTTTTGAATTTTTTTTTTTTTTTTTTTGTTATAAATGTTTATACAAGTAAGAATAAGCAGGGTCGGCTCTTTGAGGTGCAAGAGGAGCGTCCGCGCCGGGTGTCGACTTGGGCAGAAGCCGGAATTTTTATTTTTCTTTTTATAAATTAAATCATTAAAATTTTACAAGAACAAGAAAATGTACGCTGATAAAATATCAAAGTAAGATTTTATTTGCTTTCATGAAACTGCTTGTCTTCTTACATGTCTTTATCATTTTTTTTAAAGTTTTTTTTGGACACAAAAAAAGCGCGCCCATTTATAATTCAACATGAATAAAGAATAAATTATCCATCAAATGTCAAAAAAAAGTAATAATAAACGAATTGTGTTTGTTGTAAAATGCTTCGATGAACATCACGTGCGGAAACCACAGTGTGCTCCAACTCAGCTGCATGAACCAGCTTACAGTACCGCACAACAAGTGTATAAAGCGGTGTATACTATCACGAGATCTTACAGTACCGCACGACAAGTGTATAAAGCGGTGTATACTATCTCGAGATCTTACAGTACCGCACGACAAGTGTATAAAGCGGTGTATACTATCACGAGATCTTACTGTACCGCACGACAAGTATATAAAGCGGTGTATACTATCACGAGATCTTACAGTACAGCACGACAAGTGTATAAAGCGGTGTATACTATCACGAGATCTTACAGTACCGCACGACAAGTGTATAAAGCGGTGTATACTATCACGAGATCTTACAGTACCGCACGACAAGTGTATAAAGCGGTGTATACTATCACGAGATCTTACAGTACCGCACGACAAGTGTATAAAGCGGTGTATACTATCACGAGATCTTCTTTTGTGACACTAGTTGGTGGTACCAGTTGAGGGTATTATCTCTGGAACACGTAAGTGTATAAGTGGCCTGAAGTCAACGCTAGACACCATCATCAGACGGGTCTTAGAGACGCGGGACCAGCTTCGTAGACACTCCCTGACGCTTCTGGGAACGTGCTGCGCCCTACAACATTGACCAGGGACGTGAGTGATACAGTCCTCCATTTACAATGAACTAAACATCAGCGGGAGCAGAAACTTCATTGGCAGCTAAGTAGTCAAATAAAAGCTGCCAAGTGAAACTTTCCCTTATATAATTCTCCATAAACATCATATGATGATGACCAAATTTCGTTAAAGAATATTCAATTTTTAATAACTGTTAAAACCTAAGTGATTATTAAATTTGTTATTAATATCTATCCAAATTTAAAGTTTATTAAATCATTTTTAATGTGTTGTATCTGTTTGTCTCAGACAATTTCTTAAATAAACTTAAACAGAGCTATGCAATAATAATAAGAGAAATTCGCTGAATTAACTCAGCTGGGGGCTTGAACAAGCTAATGAATTATAAGATAACCCTATCCTTCACAAAAGTTGACGGCAGATACTAGAGTTAACGTGCTCAGCCAATGCAGCATTGTTCTCGTTTTTCTGAATATCTTGTGAACATTCCCTGGAGGAAGAAGCATCATTATCGTTCTACCTACAACTCTGCGAAGAGTAATCTTGTGCAACGGTAGACACCTTTGAAGACCCACTTCAGTCACTCTTGAATTTTGGCCACTGTTGTAACACTACTGCAGAGTTAAGGGGAGGCAACCCGTGACAATGTTCTAAAGGCCATTTATGGCTTGTGATAATGTAACCATGCTTACAGAAGAGTACAGAAGAGTTCTATTGCTTTGTACTTTGAAATCATTGATGGGATTTGATAATAAACATTAATGTCCATTGGACGTGACATCACGTCCTTAGATTTCATGCATCAGTCTCCATTGTTCATTTGCGCTATAAGTGTGTGTACTGTTTCTCATTCATGTCAAGTATATTTTATTTCAACCCTGTTATTTATTGTACAGTGTATGACTTTAACAAATGATAGAATGACGGAATACAAACTTTGAAATATGTAAAAAGCCAATACATTTAAGGGATGATACGACTTACGACCACTTCAATTTACGGAATCCCGCCATACGTCGAGGACTACCTGTATTTAAAGTAAATCATGGACAGTCCAAACAGAACCAGACAACTGGCACACGAGATTTCGTCATATCCACATGAAAAACATAAAAGCTATACAGGGATGAGGACCAGTTATGAGTTTTGTATCAGATTTGATCAGCTGCCATCTTCTCGTTAAAGGTCGTCATCATTTAATCTCCAACGTCTTTTGTCTCTTGACTTAATGGTACACCCTGACAAACTCTTTCCTGTCCACCTCTTGATGTTATCTTCCTACTTACAGCGCTGTCTTTTCTTGCATGTTTGCCTTCAAGTCCTCTGGTTGTCAGTAAGGTGTTATGTTTTTTTAACATGATAACAGTATTTTATCTTATCTGACTTTGATCTTATTCATTATTCCTCTTGTAATTTTTAGCTTTTCTAATACCTTCTTTATTTGTTTTCTTCTCTGGACCTCAATTCTTCCTTCTAAATGCTTGTTCAAAGTCCGTGTCCCTACTTCTTCTTTGATCCTTAGCAGCCGACCGTCAAAGCAGTCAGTGGCCATCACGCCTGGTGGCGTCTTGTAGGGCAACAACAAATTGATTCCACTTTGCTCGGTCTGTGGCCATCCTTCGTACAGTGCCCCAACTCTGGTTCATTCTTTGCATCTCTGCCTCCAAAGTCCTCCGTCAAGTTGTTTTTTGTCGGTCTCTTTTTCGCTTTCCTTCAGGGGTCCATAGCATAGCTGTTCTTGTGATGGCATCGGGGTCTCTTCTGAGGACATGACCAACCCAACTCCAGCGTCTGCCAGCTATGATGGTGTGCATGTCCTCTTAATTGCTCCGAGTAAGCAGATCTTGGTTGGTGATGGTATTCGGCCAAAAGATTCGGTGAATTTTTCTTAGGCATGTTGTGTGAAAAGAGGACAATTTCGACATTTCCTTCCCTGTAACTCTCCAGCATTCCGCCCCATAGAGAAGCACTGAAAGCACACAGTTCTGATATAATCTGTGTTCCTACACCGCATAAAAATTAAAATATATTTAACACTTGATGGCTTCTATTTTTAATTTGAGTTTTTCTGTTTAGATGTTAGTAGCTATCTGTTTAGATGTTAGTAGCTATCTGTTTAGATGTTAGTAGCTATCTGTTTAGATGTTAGTAGCTATCTGTTTAGATGTTAGTAGCTATCTGTTTAGATGTTAGTAGCTATCTGTTTAGATGTTAGTAGCTATCTAATGTTGTTAATTGTCATTTTGAACATTCTTATTATCTTCTTGATTTGTTATGATGTGTTCTAAAATAAAATGAGCATATTGTTTGAAAGTCAATAAACATAGTTCATAGCAAATATGTAATCTAATGTTCATAAGTTCAACTCTCAGCCACCGAGTATATGTTATAAATAAAGTTAGAGGCGTGTAGCTGAAGCACGGTAGACCCCCTCAGAATACGCCACTGACTATGAGGCTATAATAAAGGGTTAGAGGTTGATCTGATTGGGGACGGGAGGGTAGTGGGACGATTCTCATAAGGCATCCAGGCTAACGTATTCTATATCTCTCACGTGCTCACTAGGCGTATGTCTTTTTTTTTCTATATTTCACGCATTCTCACAAAGTGCCCAGACTACCTTATTCTATATCTGCCCTATTTTCAAAAGTTGCACAGGTTAACATCTGTATCTGCCTCATTCTCACAAAGTGTCCAGGCTAATTTCTTTTGTATCTGCCTCATTTTCACAAAGTGTCCAGGCTAATTTCTTTTGTATCTGCCTCATTTTCACAAAGTATCCAGGCCAATTTCTCTTGTATCTGCCTCATTTTCACAAAGTGTCCAGGCTAATTTCTTTTGTATCTGCCTCATTCTCACAAAGTGTCCAGGCTAATTTCTTTTGTATCTGCCTCATTTTCACAAAGTATCCAGGCCAATTTCTTTTGTATCTGCCTCATTTTCACAAAGTATCCAGGCCAATTTCTTTTGTATCTGCCTCATTCTCACAAAGTGTCCAGGCTAATTTCTTTTGTATCTGCCTCATTTTCACAAAGTGTCCAGGCTAATTTCTTTTGTATCTGCCTCATTCTCACAAAGTGTCCAGGCTAATTTCTTTTGTATCTGCCTCATTCTCACAAGTGTCCAGGCTAATTTCTTTTGTATCTGCCTCATTTTCACAAAGTGTCCAGGCTTATTTCTTTTGTATGCCTCATTCTCACAAAGTGTCCAGGCTAATTTCTTTTGTATCTGCCTCATTTTCACAAAGTGTCCAGGCTAATTTCTTTTGTATCTGCCTCATTTTCACAAAGTGTCCAGGCTAATTTCTTTTGTATCTGCCTCATTTTCACAAAGTGTCCAGGCCAATTTCTTTTATATCTGCCTCATTCTCACAAAGTGTCCAGGCTAATTTCTTTTGTATCTGCCTCATTTTCACAAAGTGTCCAGGCTAATTTCTTTTGTATCTGCCTCATTTTCACAAAGTGTCCAGGCCAATTTCGTTTGTATCTGCCTCATTTTCACAAAGTGTCCAGGCTAATTTCTTTTGTATCTGCCTCATTTTCACAAAGTGTCCAGGCTAATTTCTTTTGTATCTGCCTCATTTTCACAAAGTGTCCAGGCCAATTTCTTTTGTATCTGCCTCATTCTCACAAAGTGTCCAGGCTAATTTCTTTTGTATCTGCCTCATTTTCACAAAGTGCCCAAACTAACTTATTGAGTATCTCCAAATAGAATACCTGCTATTAGTCAGTTATGACTGAAGGTGCTACTATTCTATATAGGCCCTACCAGGGGTCATCAACAGTCTTTACACTGCAAACACATTTTAGATTCATAAAGGGGGCGGTAGGCACCAACCAAAGAATGCGACACATATTTAAACAATTTCATTTTTACAACAAAATATACACACAACAATACTTACACAAGGCTGAGTAACGCATTTAATGATATCGGAAATATTCGGGATTAAAAAAATAATAATTATCAGATTATCTGGGTCAAACGTATAATTATTGTGATCTTCGAAACTGCATGTCATTGGTCAACTGTTCATAATTAGGAGTGTCTATCGGACAAGTTTTTGAAATGAGACCACTAACGGCAAATACCTAATAATTTTAATAGAGGGTAAGCTCTAATTCCTGACCATGCAAGCAAATTAATTAATTTATTTTTTCATTCGTAAATCATCCATGGGCAACAAATAAGCCTTGGCGGGCAACAAATAAGCCTTGGCGGGCACACAGCGTTGAATACCCCTGTTATATACTATAATACCTACAATATAGCTGTTCTGGACGTATCGTTCATTGTTTGTCCTTTTCGAAATTTGTTACCTGCTCGCTACCGACATTTCACTACATGTACTTTCCAGTAACACATATATTAATATGCGACAAAAAGCCATAAGTGCATTAATTGTTTCCTACTGTTTAAAGTGGTGCGTATGTATTTTGATTAAGTATTTCCACATGATTTCTGTTTAACTAGTGTTGCAGTTGTTTGTGATGACCTTGACATCTTCTAGGGTTCTGTTACTTCATCGCTGATTATAGCCTGTAGATATTTGAATTAAGTCGCTGCCAATTTGTGCAGACTGATGGGATTGTTTGCTGTACTCCTGTGTCGTTGTTTTTCATTGGCTTGACTTTGTCTGCGTTGATTTCCCCGCGAACATTCCAGATAATGAATTTCCGACAATCACGTGAGCAAACAGGAGGCTGGTTTCTCTCTCTCTATACTCCCCCCAGTTACCACATTTATTCCCCCTCCCCGGGGCCAACTTTTGATCTCATCCTTAATTACCTTTCGGAGCTCCGTGGAACACAGAACGTCGTGCCACACTTTCCTGTCCTGTGCCATCCGTCAAAGTATTTCCGTGACTTCTTCATCTTTTTCACATCTCTCTCCACTTTTCGTCTCCTATATCTCTTTACCTGGGGATTTGAGAGCAAGACCTACCTTGCACTGCAGTCAATTGGTTTCTTTAATGTGTATCCTAGACAACATTAGGGTCTTTCTCGCCTCTTATCACGATTGTATGTTTTTGGTTCTTTCCATTATTTCCACATTAGTGGTCTTCTGATGTCATCAGGAAAACAATTTTTATTGCTCTGGCCTCCAACGGTATTAACTGTTTTGAAGTTCATCGGACATTATTTGCTGGAAGTCGAGAGACAATAGACGGAGAGACATGGAGAGTGAGAGTGAAACACACTCATACACAGAGAGAGAGAGAGAGAGAGAGAGAGAGAGAGAGAGAGAGAGAGAGAGAGAGAGAGAGAGAGAGAGAGAGAGAGAGAGAGAGAGAGAGAAAACGGATATAGAATAATAGCGGATGGTCAGTTATTATCAATGACAGATTCGTCAAATAGTTTATATATATATATCCCGAAAACATATTTTGTTTATCTTTCTTGTTCCAACACTCATTATTTCTACTCTCTGGAAGCAGATGTGACTATAAAATGTTGAAAATCTGAAAGTTGATGAGATGCACTTTTGATGTAACTGCTCTAACGCAATGGTTCCTGGCATCAATCAATCGAGTAGCCAGATTGTCATTCGGGGTGGACAACGGAGAGGAACAATGTCCTGTATTATTAGACTGTCCCGGGGGAGGCGGACCGCAGGATAAAACAAGTAGCAATATTTGTCCCCGGGGAAATGGGCCGTTTCTAGGCGCTCTTTAATTATGAGATCATTTTTACCTTTTTCCTGAGACCGTCAACGTGAAAATAACAGTGATTGTTGACATAATCGCAGACATAGAGAGTTCCAGAAAATTTGCCTGGCGCTACAATAGTTCCATTTCCATAACCTCCCAACTCCACCCCTTTTCCCCTTATGTGTGTATCGACCTCACCCCTCTGTCATGGAATATCCTAATCCACATATATAAATTATTAGGTAAATATAAAGCCTAACAAATAAAATTAATAAAGAGAAGAGCAATGGGAAAATGACAGTGCTGTCACAAAGAATGTACTCGAAATCCCCCTTGTTTTCTGCTTCGTCTGCAAATTGTAACGCTTTCACGTTGATAGTAAAGCTTACTGTATTATTACCCGCCTTCTTCAATGAAACGTGTGCTGTATTTCTTGGAAAAGCATTGAGACGTACTGCGTAATGACCTAAATTAACCCTAACATTAATTATACTGCGTTACCAAAACGAACGAACAGATGGACTAAAGGGATAAAAAGAGAAGGGAGAGGCAGAAAGCCGAACACTAAACCCGCTTCGCGCGATACACAATTACTACCATCACGCGTGTAAGTCTACATGCACTAATTTTTTTTTTCAGACGGACAGTGATAAAATACACTACCCTTCCCAGAGTTAGGTTTATAAATCATAACAGACTCTTATTAGAAAAGACAACATTATATGGGTTTACGTTTGAACACATAACAGTACCCAGACAGCACATCTTCTAAACAGGAGATAGAAGAAATTGCATATTTTGAACGCAGCCACGTAGCTCCTTTAAATTAGTATTTTTGGGTTCCTTAGGGTTTGCTGACAAATAATATGTAAAACGTTACGCAAATAGTCCAGGAATTAATAAATTATACCCAAAATAAAATATTGGGGGTGCCTGACAGCATAAAATCATTTCTGCTCATAAAATTTTTTTTATAACGTGTTTGAAAAAACCTTACGTTACATAAATAGCCTACCATGTAAACTCCAATTGATTGGAGCGCAACAAATGAAAGCCTAACCACGATTGGTCGGGCTATAAATACTATCTTGGTTGTTGGGGGAGACGGGAAAAGATAACATTTTTTCAAACACTTGTCGAAACGTGGCTCATTGGCCAGTCT
>JAMPIV010010934.1:0-112944 GCA_024509875.1 Oreohelix idahoensis
TTTTCATGATTCACTCTTACAAGACAAATGTGCTATCAGGATGTTCCATGGTTCAAATCCTTGGAAATCCTATCATTTCTGTAGTTTTTCTGTTGACTGGTGTTTTCTTTCTTACAAGAGCCTGCTATTTACCATCAAATGTCTCACTAAGTGTGCTATTATATCAATCTGAGTTAACATAGTAGGCTATTTGTCTGCCATGCCATTAAAAAAATTAAGTCACTGGTATGCATTGTGAAACACTTCTGTTAAAGAAAAATCCCTATGATGGTTACCCAATGCATTATCAACATGCTTGCTTGGGATATCTCAAAACAACTTAGGCCTATAGATGCGAGAAATGGCAAGACGATGTCACTGGTCCAGATTTCCTCATAATGGGCAGTATGCATGCACAGAACAAAAGCTAGATCGATATGAACCATAAATATGTCTCATATTTAATATGTATTTGACAACTACTGATCTGTTTTGACGAATGAAAGTGCACTGTGCATATTTTTTTTTACAAAATTGTGTGCACATTAGATTTTTGGAACGTGCAATATGCCAAAAATATAATAGGCCTGGGAAGGATTAAGCTATAAAGGTATACACAACACTGAAACTGTCTCAAAATATCTATAAACAACAGTGTGCAAAGACATACCTCGAGGGTGATAGTTTTACCCGTAAGGGTTTTCACAAAAATCTGCATGGTGCCACCTAGGAAAAAAATATTTGAAATGTGAAAGCATCAAATAAACACGTTTCGCTGATTTCTGAAACTAGGATTGAAATGAACAATAGTGGTAGGAGATCTTCAACGCAATCTAAATCAGTTCCCCACGTCGGTAAGAGTAAAGTTATGGTTTAGGATTCCTGAACAAACCTAACCCTTGCTCTTTATTAGGCCTACTGTCTTTCAGAGTTCTTGGTTGAAGGCATTTGAAACATGTGGCCCACTATTCTTCATTTCAACCGAAACTGTGACTAACTCTTAAATGAAATAACTGATGACCTAGGCCTACATGCGTAGTATTTAGAAATCACATATTAGGCACATGAAAAAGCTTCTGAGGACGAGTTTTAGGGTTTGGAGATGTGTGGGTGCTTAAAACGACATGACCAGTGATTTTTATAGCCATAAGTGAAGGCTGACATTACTGACAAGAATTTTGTCTCTGGACACGTTTTTTTTTTTTTTCCAAGTTGTGTTTATGCCTTTTGCAATGTGGAGATCTTACCACCTCCCCAAATTAGGAAGTAGAAGGGAGTTCATGAGTTAGGTCATATTCACTGTCCCTTATACTAACGACTCAATCCTAGTAAAAAATGTAGGCCTAGTCCCACAGCAGATATTGCCAAAAGTGTTAGCCTAAAGACTTCACAATACTAGGTCCAGCATCGAGAGGTGGGGTGATCAGTTCCCCTCCTCGCTGCCTTTTCCTTTCCTTACGCAGTCAGATCTCATTTATAGCAGGGTAGACTGAAGCGTGTTGGTACTGTGATTTGAACATGGCACATTTGCCACGAGACAGTGCTCTAACCATTCTGTCAATCAGACCAATCCTAGTAGATAGGCCTATCTATAATATGTTGGAAAACTTACATTTACTTAGGCCTATGCTTGCTGGATGATATTCATACTGCTACTTTTGTTGGGTGATGTGCACTTCATTTATGTGGGTTCTGCGGTACTGTTGGGTAGGACAACCACTGTCCATGATGATGATAGGAAACTCTATACATAGCGATACAACAGGAGGCAATCTGATCATCAGAATAAGTTCCCCCATCGAACAAGTGTTTCTGCCCATTATTCTCCTTTACACTCTAAGGGGGGCGGGCCCACCTGGGTCATGACTCCCAAGTGTCTCAGCCTCCTGTTGTCTTGTGTAGAAAATGAACCTATTTCACCTTGGATGCAGCTTTAAAATCCACAATTCCGCCAGCAGGAGGTAGCCTAATTGTGAAAGTAGGCCTAACAAAGTGTCTATCCCTAATTCAATACAACGGAACCAGAGCATAACTGATGTAACTAGGCTATGCTTGACAATCGCACCAAGTAGCGATGCTCCCTACGGCACCACCTCAGACTGGGCAAAAAGAAGCTCTCCCAACAAGCAGAAGAGAAAAGAACACGCCGAAAGGAAGACTAGGTAAAAAAAAAAAAAAAGCAGCCGAGATCTATCACATCAGGGGCGCATTCCCGTAGCCATGACTGAAGGGGCTACTTCTATGAGAATTTCCCATTATTTTTAAAAATTTTGACACAGTAATAAGGGTTGCCGTAATCCCAACCTTAATGACATTATTATTATTATTAGGATGGCCTCAAAGAACGCGTCCCACCTCGTTAACTTCAACCACGACTGTGCCATGCAGAACCATGCGTTTGGATGCCATGCGGCACAAAATGACAACAAAATTGAAATATTCTGGAAACTAAATTAACTCAACTTCATATTTTTATATCACATAATTAAAGCGCTATGTCAGTATTTCTGCCACTGATACAAACAGGATAGTAATAAAGAAGGTTGCCTATGAAGAGTGGTAAAAAGTAATCAAGACACACTTACCACTCTCTCAAGCAATGGCTCCCAAAACCGGAAAGACAAAGTAAGCGCATGTGTTGGCAGAAATATCCTCGACCGACCCTGATCCAAGAATTCATGTTAAAGTTTTTAAAGACAAATATTGTTAATATTATTTTTATTATTTCTATAATATCTCCATTATTACTGAAACATTTATCACTCATTATCTGCAATAAATAAATACATTAAGTACAGTACTTTATTTAAACAACGTTAAGCAGTATTATTAGAGAGTATTAATTATTTGATGCACGCAAAAGCTCTTTTTTTTTCAAGAGTAAGTCACCCGCCAAAACAATTCAGGAAATAATTATGTTGTGCACTTTCTGCTGCATGTACTGATGACAGCACTCCCCCCCCCCCCCCCCCCCCTAAAGTCATTTCTTACTTACTTAGTCGTTCCCCTTCTACCGTGAGGTGTAGAGGTTTGGAAGAGAGAGCGCCAGACCATTCTATCAGCTGTCTTCTTCCTGGCCTGGTTCCATTCTAGTCCTCGGTCCTTCAAAGATTGTCTAATGTTGTCCTCCCAGCGGACTCTGGGTCGTCCTGGAGGTCTGGATCCCTGGCTCTTTGTTTCCCATGCTTGTCGTGGTAGCCGATCTTCTCCCATTCTGCAGACATGGCCAAACCATCTTAGTTGGGACTGTTCTATTTGGGTCTGCAGCGGATGGGATTTTAGGCCTTGACGGATCGTCTGGTTGCGGACCATGTCTCTTCTTGTTACTTCAACCACTTTCCTCAGATACCTCATTTCTGAGGTTTGGATCTGGCTTTTGTGGGTTGTAGTCATTGCCCACGACTCGCATCCATATGTCAAGACTGGGACATAGGTGGAGCGGTATACAGCCATCTTCGTTTTCTTACCAACCTCTTTCTTGCTGAGGAATCCACGATTTATGGCCTGAAAAAGTCTCCCAGCCGCTGCTTTCCGAGTGGCCAACTCTTCTTTGATGCCTCCCTTTCGGTCTATAATAGCTCCGAGATATTTAAAGTGGTCGACCTGCTCCAGGACCTGTTCTCCCAACTTAATCTGATGTTTTCTTTCTTCTCGTGATATCACCATGGATTTTGTTTTAGAGCTGCTTATGACCGTGCTGGAATATTCTTCCTTGCCAAACATTCCCAAAGTTTGCTCCAGGGGACCCTGTCAAACGCCTTTTCCAGATCTATGAAACAAAGATGGATCTCACTCTTATACTCAAGGGCCTTTTCACTCAGCTGTCTGAGTGTGAAGATTAGGTCTTGAGTACTTCGGTTTGCTCGGAATCCGCACTGGACCTCATCCAATTGTGGCTCAGCTAGGTGTCGGAGTCTCTGCTCTAGGATTCTAGAGTAGATTTTACCAGGGACACTGAGAAGGGATATGCCTCTATGGTTTCCACATTGTCGATTGTCACCCTTTTTGAAAATTGGTGTTATGATGGCAATCTCCCAATCCTTTGGTATGGTCTTGTTGCACCATGCTGCCTGTAGGACCTTTAAGAGTAATAGGTCGCCTGATGCTCCCATGTACTTAACCATTTCTGGTGTTATACCATCATGCCCTGCTGCTTTGCCCATCTTGATTTTCTCTAGTGCTGCCCTCAGTTCTTCCATCTTTATGTCATCTTCACCATCATTGGTTTCCTCTTCTGTGTCAGTGGTTATCATTTCTGATGCTTCATCATGCTCACCATCCAGGAGTTCTGAGAAATATTCTTTCCATCTTTCCATTACTTCCTTCGGGGCAGTAAGCAATTTGCCTTGCTTGTCCTTTATAAATTTGAGAGGGCATTGTTTTTCTTTCCTCATGTTCTTTAGGGTCTTATAGAACAATTTCTGGTTTTCTTGTGCATCTTTTTCTAGCTTTTCTCCAAATTCTTCCCAGGACTTCTGTTTTGCTGCTAGCACTTTGTTCTTTGCTTCTGTTCTGAGTGTCACATATTCTCTATATTTTTCCATTTGTCCTGATGTGTTTTTAGCTCCTAAGTATTGTTTCCATGCCATTTTCTTCTCTCTTATTTTCTCTTTGACTTCCTCTGTCCACCAAGGTGTCCTCTTTCTCTGGTTCCCAAGTCGGACTTCACCGCATGCTTCTGCAGCAGCTGTCTTTATGATATCCTTGAATTTATTCCAGAGGGTTTCCAAGTCATCAGGTCGTTCTTCTGTGTTGCTCACTGCTGTAGCAATAAGCCCCTGATATCTGGTCTTAATTTCTGGCTCTCTCAGCTTGTAGGTCCTAATGCTCATTTCTCCTGCTCGTTTACTTGGTTTCTTGCGTGATGTTGGGCAGTTCCTAGGCTGAGCAGCTCTTTCAGTTGTTCGTTTGATTGTTAGCAGGTAGTGATCACTTCCAATCTCTGGCCCCCTCCAGACTCTTGCATCTCGGACATATCTGAATGAGCTTCTCCGAACAATGGCATAGTCGATCACTGACTTCTCATTCTTGGTTGGTTCACATCTAGTGTATGCATGTATGCGCTTATGGGGGAACTTTGTGTTTGTAATGATCAGATTCTGCTCACTGCAGAATCTAAGGAGTCGCTTTCCATTGTCATTGAGAGTATCTTCTCCATATCTTCCGATAACTCCACCCCATCTAGCATGGTCATTTCCAACTCTGGCATTAAAATCTCCGAGCATAATAACTTCATCTAGGCAGTCATCCACTGTCCTTTGAAGCAGCTCGAAGAATTCCTCCTTGACCTCTGCTCTCTCATCCTCATTTGGCCCATACACTATGACCAGGTTGACTATGGTTTCTCCTTCTTTTAGTTTTACAACCATAATGCGCTCCGAGACAAAGTTCCATCCCTTGATACTATCTTTTTGATTTTGGGCCACAATGCAACCCACGCCCCCTTTAGCTCTTTCAGATATGGGTACACCACTGTAGAGCAACGTGTTGCCATCGAGATCCATGACTCCTTGTCCTTTTTTCTTCGTTTCCGTTATAACCAGGATTTCTAGTTTTGCTTTCCTCATCTCTTCCACCAGCTCCTCTTCCTTCCCATTTTATACTTCTTGTGTTCCAAGTTCCATAAGTCGTAGTCCGTAGTCCGTTCCAGTTCGTCGCCTTTAGAATCAGTCCGGTTTTCTCTCTTGTAGTTCGCGTAATCATGATTTAAAGCAAACAGGTGATTGGCCTGTTGTGCCTTTGCATGGTGGAGGGGCTGCCTCCTTACGGCCTCCATGCAGGCCGCCCTCCTCCTTTTTCATCCGGGCTTGGGACCGGCATTGGCGGAGTTTAAAGTCATTTCATTCATTTCTATTTTGCTTCAGAAGTACGGAAACAGTGTGGCACGAAAACACAGGATCGTCATCTATGATGAGCACTGAGGCTTTATTGGCTGTATATTCTGTATATACATATGTGGTGGAGACACTTATCCAATACTTACCCGAACCGCGTAATATAAATAGGGGAAATTCCAGAAATAGTGCCACCGAAAAGCAACAGAGGCAGGAATATTTTTTTAAACCCATCCTGCACCTTGAATTATGGTATGAAAATATGCGCTTTGTTTCAACAGATGCGTAAAGTTATCCCCACCTCCCGGGCCAGAACGCGCCTTAAAAAAAGATTGCAATTACGGCACTAATATAATGTGAAGGAGAGAAAAGATAATTAGAAGTTTTAGATAATTTATAGCAGTATTTTCAAAAGTGTGTATGCATACCCTGGAGGTACACGGAAGGGTTTTAGTGGGTACACTGACGAATTTTTCATTTTACTTTATCATACGTTTTAGCTCCAGAAAAAAGCGTGACGTGCGATACACTTGCCATTTCAACAGACTAGTGGATACCAGGTGTTTCATTGTTTCTATTTTCTATAACTTTTATTTCATATAAATCAATAAATAATACATTCACTAGTGTAGGTACGGTAATATAGTATTATTAAAAATTCCCCCAGATTATCTTCTGACAAAAGGAGTACACCGGTAACTCTCATAAGGAGTACGAGATTATTAGAAATTTTGGAAACACTGATTTAGAACATATCCTGCTGGACTGTCAAAAGAATTCCGAAACCTGATTATTTACAGGTATGCAATCCACCCATAACCGTAGACAAGTGCCGAGAATAGACATACAAGGGAACTTCGCAAACAGTATTTAACAAGATCAAAAATTAATATGTAGTAGTTAGTAGAGGAATAAGGAATGTAAAAGTATAATACATATCTAGTAACACTAGTTCAACTACTATGAGATTATGCATGGAGCTGGCAGCCTCATCATGAAAGACAAGTTGCTACATAAATCACCACTGCAAGAGCACATGAAGGCTTTTATGCAGCTCTCCTGTAACGTGGCCAGCAGAAGTGGTGGCTCTAAGCTCTCCTGTAACGTGGCCAGCAGAAGTGGTGGCTCTAAGCTCTCCTGTAACGTGGCCAGCAGAAGTGGTGGCTCTAAGCTCTCCTGTAACGTGGCCAGCAGAAGTGGTGGCTCTAAGCTCTCCTGTAACGTGGCCAGCAGAAGTGGTGGCTCTAAGCTCTCCTGTAACGTGGCCAGCAGAAGTGGTGGCTCTAAGCTCTCCTGTAACGTGGCCAGCAGAAGTGGTGGCTCTAAGCTCTCCTGTAACGTGGTCAGCAGAAGTGGTGGCTCTAAGCTCTCCTGTAACGTGGCCACCAGAAGTGGTGGCGCTAAGCTCTCCTGTAACGTGGTCAGCAGAAGTGGTGGCTCTAAGCTCTCCTGTAACGTGGCCAGCAGAAGTGGTGGCTCTAAGCTCTCCTGTAACGTGGCCAGCAGAAGTGGTGGCTCTAAGCTCTCCTGTAACGTGGCCACCAGAAGTGGTGGCTCTAAGCTCTCCTGTAACGTGGCCACCAGAAGTGGTGGCTCTAAGCTCTCCTGTAACGTGGCCAGCAGAAGTGGTGGCTCTAAGCTCTCCTGTAACGTGGCCAGCAGAAGTGGTGGCTCTAAGCTCTCCTGTAACGTGGCCAGCAGAAGTGGTGGCTCTAAGCTCTCCTGTAACGTGGCCAGCAGAAGTGGTGGTTCTAAGCTCTCCTGTAACGTGGCCAGCAGAAGTGGTGGCTCTAAGCTCTCCTGTAACGTGGCCACCAGAAGTGGTGGCGCTAAGCTCTCCTGTAACGTGGTCAGCAGAAGTGGTGGCTCTAAGCTCTCCTGTAACGTGGCCAGCAGAAGTGGTGGCTCTAAGCTCTCCTGTAACGTGGCCAGCAGAAGTGGTGGCTCTAAGCTCTCCTGTAACGTGGCCACCAGAAGTGGTGGCGCTAAGCTCTCCTGTAACGTGGCCAGCAGAAGTGGTGGCTCTAAGCTCTCCTGTAACGTGGCCAGCAGAAGTGGTGGCTCTAAGCTCTCCTGTAACATGGCCAGCAGAAGTGGTGGCTCTAAGCTCTCCTGTAACGTGGCCAGCAGAAGTGGTGGCTCTAAGCTCTCCTGTAACGTGGCCAGCAGAAGTGGTGGCTCTAAGCTCCACCGGGAGCGAAAAGAGACAAGTAGAATACTTATTACGATCGTTCAATTAAGAGTAAAATAAATATTAACCAACGTCCCCCAGCTTTCACCCCCCCCCCTAAAAAAATGCAACTTAAATAGTACGAGTATATAAAAATTTAGGTCACGGGGATCAGACACACAAATTTAGATTTTAATTTGCCCCATATTTTCAATAATGGCCAGGGGAGATAATGTCATAAACAAATAGCAGCTGAACATACTCTTTAAAAACTAGACACTATAAATCTTAACTATAACCCACCGGTCTTCATTAATTTAAAAACGAGACACTATAAATCTTAACTATAACCCGCCGGTCTTCATTCATTTAAAAAATGTATTTGTTTCTTCTTCATTACCCTCAGCTCTCAAAGAGCATAGGCCTCCAACAAAAACATGCCAAGTCCTCCTGTCACGTCCCATCATCTCAAATTTTTTTTACGCTCTCATCATTTTCACCTCTGTCTCCAGCTCTCTTCTCCATGTGCTTCTTGGTCTACCTCTGTCTCTCTTGCTCTGAGGGTTCCAGAACAAGTACTGCCTTGTAATGCTATCCACAGGTTTCCTCAATGTGTGTCCTATCCATCACCATCGTCTTCTTCTTAACTCTTGTTCCACTGGCACTTGTCTGGTTCTTGTCATCAGTTTCATATCGGTAACATTGTCATCATACCATTTTAATCTGTCTATTCTACACAAACACCCAGATATGAAAGTCTGTAGCTTTTTTGTTCTTGTTTTTGCTGCTCTTCATTTTTTTTTAGAGCCATACAATAGTACTGACTTGACATTTGAGTTGAAGATTCTTATTTTTGAGTTGGACCCGATTTCTCTTGATATCCATATATTTCCAAATGCAATTAATGCTCCTCTTGCTTTTTGCATTCTTAATTTGATATCGTTGTCTGTCCCTCCAACTTTGTTTATATTGCTGCCAAGATATGTTATAGTTGTTTCTAACCAACCGTAATTTGTTCCATTTACCTCTCCCGTTTGCTCCTCGAGATTTTCCCGGAGAAAATACCACAGAATGCTGCCGCAAAGATGTGGCACTCACACCCGCATCGCCTGAAGCCACATCTGAAACTAAAACTGACAGGGCCACTGCAGCTAACCCACCAATTCAAAGCTACGAGTGTCAAGAATATCCAGCTTCTTAAGACAAAATCTTCCAGGGCTACATACAATTTCACAGAGTGTACATGTACATAAAGTTCTAGTAAAAATTGTTAGTAACTCAATTATTTTTTTCTTTGTATAAAATGAAAATAAATTAAATCAAATCCTTTTCTCATGGTGCAAAGGTCAAAGGTGAAAAGAACCCATAATTTTGTTAAATGCACTTACACTGCGGCAGGCGTGATGCTGACAACATCACCCCTAGTGTGCCGATGGTCAAGAAATACGGGCCTAACACCGTATTCTCAATAGGCGTGTAACGGGATCCTTTACCTTCGTTTTTACTTACACTGATTTTCATTTCATTTGATTTAATTATTTTAATTGACATCTTAGTGTTTTCCAATAGTTCCAACCATGCTTTATCTAAATAAATATTGTTATTGTATATTTATAAAATAAGAGTTTTGAGTTATTACTATCGGTGAAAGAGATAATAACCTTGCGTGGGTAATTTCTTCTTACCTTACACCTGTATCAGTTGTCTTCTCTTGGAGCCCTTCATAATCTTCTATCAGGAATTACGCTCTCCTGTTACGAGTCAAATACTATTTTAAGAGGAATTTCTGGAGGGATTATTGAACTACTAATTTGTCATTATACATATTCTCTTACATCAATACGAGGCTTACATCTAAATCACCCTTATCCAAATAGTCAGTTTTTTTTTTTTAATGACGAGGTTACCAGTTCCAGGCAGAACCTCACAGTAGTAGCTTCATGCATATGACATGCCCTGAAGTTTCCGTGGGCCAATTCGTTGTTTATCTCCCCTTTGATCCCATGGAACCATACAGGTATCGCGCAGCATAGCCCAAACGAAACTAAAAATGTGAGTACAGCCACAGTACTACTGTTGTTGTTGTTGTTATTGTTGTTGTTTAACTAGTGCTGCTGAGTTTCTCGCTCTTTTGTAGCCAGTACCAGGTTGAGACTCCTTGGTATTATCTTCACTGTTGTGACGATATTCTAAATACAATATCTAAATTAGAATATAACATTAAAGTGCATAAAGTCTAAAATAAGATAGAACTAAAAATTTGGTAGAGAATTGGCGTCTTCACCCACGCCGCCAGTGTATTAGTTTTGATAACGCCTTATGGCCGAATAAAATGTACTCAATGTTCCTAAGTGACCTTGAGATTAAATGTAACACTTTTTCCAAGTTCAAACAAATATTTGCCTAGAAGACAAAGTATATAGGAAAACGGGGGAAGAGAAGGATAGATGGCCCAATGCTAATTCGTTTCGCGTTGATTTCAAACTAAAAGCCAATAGCAACGCAGTGGCAAGACTTGCCTTGAGCGATTTTCAAAATACGATGTAAAAGTTAGAACATGTAGACAATTGGGTCACGAAAACAGGCTTAGCTCTTATTGAGAATGACGTAATTCTAGCGTAATATGGATGATTCTCGTAAATAGGTTGAAAGTACATGGAAAAGAAGTGAACAGGTGGTAGTCTCTAGAAATAAACAACTAACATAGAAAAAAATATGGAATTCTGAACCAAGATACATAGGGCCATAAAAATTATATATTCGGGTGCCTTGGGACTTTCTGAGCAAAAATATGTTATCAGTTACACAAATAGTCCACTAAATGACCAAATTATAGCATAATACTATAGAGGATCCGACAGACTGTCAGGAAAAGTCATGCTTGCTTAATTTTTTTAATGGCATAATTTTGAAAACAACTTTGGGGAAAGAAGGTACGGAGAATTGGATTGGATAGTATTTAAAGCAAGGCGAAATATTATTGGCTGACCTAAAAATACAAATATAGTTGGTAGTAGTAACGCATAGTGGATTGAGATTTTTTTATAAAAAAAGTTCATTCAAAATAAAGACATGCTTGGTCCGATTGGCCAAAGCCTTTTATATTATCAAAAAAATGTAGGCTGCTCGCTGCCATTTTTTCAAAATATTCTGAGGAGCAAGCAACGATGAGCAGACTTGTGCTTTTTTTTAAATACTAATAACAGAAAGCAGTCTGGACAGGGGCAGTGCTGAAAGTGTGCCATATTCTATTGCCTAGTCATCGTTTACTTGTTTATATTTCCTTGAATATGTGGTAAGTTTGATTTTATTAACTTTTTAATTAAAAAAGGGTTGAGTGTAAGAAAAGGCCATGTAAAAAGATTGTAATTAGGTGGTTCCATGGCAGACTTAGGCATGGTCTAGATGATGATCCATCATATAATGGACTATCCAAGAAGTTTAGAACTACAGGACTATATATGATGGTCATGCAGGAGCATTACACCTATCTTATTGCATGGAAAAGATTACTGCTGGAATGACAGAGGCGTAGCAGCCATTAGGGAAAAGAAAAGACAACTGGTACAATTTGTTCCATCAAACTAGAGTGGAGAAGCTAGGTTGGTCAGAGAGAGCTGACCAAGTTCTTTTGTGTTAAATGTATTATTACCTGTAAATTGGGAGGAATTAGTTTGATGTTAAGACAGAAACATAACTTTCATTTACAGGGGTTTCTGCTGGCATTTGTCTGGTGCTGGTAATTGCTGATTGAGAATTTCTGCACGATTTCGAAGAGTCTCTGGTACCTGCTTATAGTAAAGAAATTCAAGACCAGAGGAGACTGGGGTGTTTGGCCAAACCAACTACAACTACTGTGATTCCAGGGTCCAGATAAGTCTTAATATCTGGCCTGGGACAACTTATCAGTGACTGTGAAAGATCTCCTGTGTATAAATAAACTTTCCTCCCAAAGAATAAAATAAACAATCATAGGTGAAACAAAAGAACTTTGGGATGATGAAAATCCCCAACCTGCCTCCAAGTACCAGTTAGTTAAAATAGATTAATTAACACCAATTGAAAATTTTTGACAATGTACTTTGGACATATTGTCCTTTTTATGTAAATATCTATATATATATGTAAATATATCTATCTATCTAATATGATTCTCATTGAGAGGTAGTCCTGACCAAAACAAATTTAGGCTCAGAACCAATAAAGATTAACAAAAGAAATTCTAAAATATAAAATTTAACAACTGGAGTTAGTTGAGTCTATCATAGTGCTTAATATATGTATGTGTATGATTTTGTATTGAGGTTCTTTAACATCACTCTTACATTACCCTAGACACTAAACATAGCTCTCAATCATACTAGGGCAAAATATAACTTTGAGTGAGATCGTAGGTGGTATCAGCAAGGTTCTCTGAAACACAGCTATCAATTGTCTACATCAGGGACCTTCACAGATTGACCTCACTCAAGTACAACTTTACCATACACCAACCTTCTTAACATCAAAACCCACCACAACTGTAGATCTAGGCTTTTTCCGGTGGCTTCTCTGCCATTCCGAAATGTGCTGAGGTGAAGTCATGAGCTCCAATTTCTCCAGCTTAGCTTGCATTTATAGGATCATCACATCACACCAAGCTAGGAGAAAGAAGCGTGCGGCATACTGTGCATTTCCCGCCATCCATGGGGACTCTCTTACTATAATTACTTATTCGTTCCTCTTCTACCGTGGGATGTAGATGTTTGTAAGAGAGAGCGCCATAATATTCTATTGGCTGTCTTCCTCCTGGCTTGGTTCCATTCTAGTCCTCGGTCCTTCAAAGATTGTCTAATGTTATCCTCCCAGCGGTCTTTGGGTCGTCCTGAAGGTCTGGATCTCTGGCTCTTAGTTTCCCATGCTTGTCGTGGTAGCCGATCTTCTTCCATTCTGCAGACGTGGTCAAACCATCTCAGTTGGGACTGTTCTATTTGGGTCTGCAGGGGTTGGGTTTTTAAGCCTTGACGTATCATCTGGTTGCGGACCATGTCTCTTCTTGTTACTTCAACCACCGTCCTCAGATACCTCATTTTTGATGTTTGGATCTGGCTTTTGTGGGTTGTAGTCATTGCCCATGACTCGCATCTATACGTTAAGACTGGGACATAGGTGGAGCAGTATACAGCCATCTTCGTCTTCTTACCAACTTCTCTTTTGCTGAGGAATCCTCGATTTATGGCTTGAAAAAGTCTCCCAGCTTCTGCTCTTCGGGTAGCCAACTTTTCTTTGATGCCTCCCTTCCGGTCTATGACAACTCCAAGGTATTTAAAGTGGTCGACCTGCTCCAGGACCTGTTCTCCCAGCTTAATCTGATGTCTTCTTTCCTCTCGTGATATCACCATGGTTTTTGTTTTCGAGCTGCTTATGATCATCCCTCTCTTCTCCAGCTCTTCCTTCCAGACTTGCAGGTTGGATTGAAGATGTGCCTCTGATATAGCAATCAAGGCAACATCATCAGCAAATACCAGCTCTGAAATACAGACCTGTCTCATCTTCCAGTACCCCACTGAATACTTTCCTGTCCTCTCCTTACATGCCTTGATGACATCGTCTATGAGGAGTATGAAAAGATAAGGTGACAGGATATCACATTGTCTTACACCAGTGGTGGTCCTGAATTCTTCTGACTTATGGTTTGCCGTCCTCACATAATTTCTGCAAGACTTGTAGAAGCTCTGTATAGCATAAATCAGAGGTGATGGAATGTTCTTCCTTGCCAAACAGTCCCAGAGTTTGTTCCAGGGGGCCTTGTCAAATGCCTTTTCCAGATCTAAGAAGCAAAGATGGATTTCACTCTTATACTCAAGAGCCTTTTCACTCAACTGTCTGAGTGTGAAGATCAGGTCTTGAGTACTTCGATTTGCTCGGAAGCCACACTGGACCTCATCCATTTGTGGCTCAGCTAGGTGTCTGAGTCTCTGCTCCAGGATTCTAGAGTAGATTTTACCAGGGACACTGAGAAGGGATATGCCTCTATGGTTTCCACATTGTCAGTTGTCACCCTTTTTAAAAAACGGTGTTATTATGGCAATCTCCCAATCCTTTGGTATGGTCTTGTTGCACCAAGCTGCCCGTAGGACCCTTAGGAGTAATAGTTCGCCTGCTGCTCCCATGTACCATTTCTGGTGTTATGCCATCATGTCCTGCAGCTTTACCCATCTTGATTTTCTCCAGTGCTGCCTTCAGTTCTTCCATCTTTATGTCATCTTCATCACTTCCTTAGACGATTTCTTGAACAAAGTACCTCAGTGTTCTATTCCAAGCATCTACTGATCTAGATAAGTGACCTTTTACTTGATCCGAAGTTTTGTTCATTCTTTTTTTCGTTTCGTTGATTATTTACTTTCTTGTTTCGGTATTTCTTTCAGGTTTTACGATTTTCTTGTATTATTATTGTTCTTTTTTCGCTCATCACTGTGGGTGTTTACTTTTTCCATCTGCTTGTATCGCTCATTTGGTGTATGTTTCTCATCATCATATGTTTTTGTAGTACCTATATGTAATTCTTGTCCTTGTCACCTGTTTGTAACTGTGGCTGACGAAGGGTAAAACCCGAAACGTCCGTTGTTTCATGTGAACCGTTATTTGTAGAACTGATTCAATACCGTTTTACTGGTTTATATACTTATATTCCTTACCAGTTTTACAGCAGTCCCTTAATTTATCTTCATCACCATTGGTTTCATCTTCTGTGCCAGTGGTTATCATTTCTGATGTTTGACCTTGCTCCCCATCCAGGAGTTCTGAAAAATATTCTTTCCATCTTCCCATTACTTCTTTTGGGGCAGTAAGCAATTTCCCTTGCTTGTCCTTTATAAATTTAAGAGGGCACTGTTTTTCCTTCCTCATATTCTTTAGGGTCTTATTTCTGGTTTTCTTGCGCATTGTTTTCTAGCTTTTCTCCAACTTCTTCCCAGGACTTCTGTATTGCTGCTAGCACCTTGTTCTTTGCTTCTGTTTTGATTATCATATATTCTCTATATTTCTTTGTTTTTCCTGCTGTGTTTTTAGCTCATAAGTATTGTTTCCATGCCTTTTTCTTCTCTCTTATTTTCTCTTTAACCTCATCTGTCTACCAAGGTGTCCTCTTTCTCTTGTTCCCAAGTCGAACTTCACCACATGCTTCTGCTGCACCTGTCTTTATGATGTCCTTGAATTTCAGCCAGAGGGTTTCCAGGTCTTCAGGTTGTTGTTCTGTGTTTCTCACTGCTGTAGCAATAAGCCCCTGATATTTGGTCTTCACTTCTGGCTCTTTCAGCTTGTAGGTCTTAATGCTCGTTTCTCCTGTTCGCTTACTTAGCTTCTTGCGTCATGATAGGCAGTTCCTAGGCCGAGTAGCTCTTTCAGTTGTTCTTGTAATTGTTAACAAATAGTGGTCACTGTAGAGGGATAATTTGATTGGTAGATGGTTTAGATCTATCTTCCCTCTCCGAGTTCAGTTAGAGTCCTCAGTAGCTGGATTTTAGTGTCCAGCCTGTCTAGGGTATAATTTTCATTAGGCTTTTCAGTCCAACTTTTTTAACAGTCTTCAAGACGTAAGGCTAGTCTTCAACAGTAGAAAACTCCATAATGTCTGGTTGACGTTTAGACAACATTTATTGTATTACACGACGTAGCTCCTAATTGAAGGCATCCATAAAATAGTCAATGGCAATCTCTAGCCAGTCCATAAGATCAGTCTATCGTCACGTGGACTACGGAAACAATGTCAGAGGCATATTTCTGACATATTTAATATTTAGTTCCCCATACATTCCTCTCCTTTCAGCAATGACTTGTCCGTTTAAATATCATCAAGCTTAGGTTCCAACTGTAGGACGACCTAGCTGATATAAATGATAAAACTCTGTAACAAGAGTACACTATCTGGAGCTCGTCTAAAACACGTCTTTCTCACACGGAGAATACACAGCTAAAGAGGCCGACTTCAAGATCGAATCTTCGACCTAAAGCCGGCAAAGGATCTCTGCTCGAAAACAGCAGACGTACTTCCGGGGTAGTCTGGGCAACGCTTATCAACAAGGAAATGCGTACATAAACCCTGTCGAGTGCGAAAGAGCCTGTTATGATTTTACACATAACAACTACCCCCCCCCCCCCAATCGGGCCAATATATATATATATATATATATATATATATATATATATATATATATATATATATATATATATATTTTTTTTTTTCCTTAACCAGCGGCACTTGGGCTTTCAGCCCTTCGGCCCAATGACATGTCATTGCGAGGCTGGGGAACCTGAGGATTTTCCTTCCAACCCGGTCAGGAGCTTCGCTCCTTCCCATCCACAGAGGGTTTATCACAGGAGCCGTTCAGGCTATTCAGTCAAATTTCCGGCCGTAAACATTTCTTCAAACGCCGACGCCCGGGTTTGAACCATGAACACCTGGTCGCCAGTACAACGCCGAAGCCATTACACCAGCGCGGCTCCCATATATATATATATATATATATATATATATATATATATATATATATATATATATATATATATATATATATATATATATTTATATGTCACTTTCACTGGACTGTAAAGTTGGTATTTAGTTTATTAAAGTCATTCATGAGTCCCCACTCAAACTGTTTTTGTAGTTACTAGTAATTTATTTCTTATTACTAAGTTGCTGGATAGGCTGACTCGTGGTATGGTGTTACCACTTATCTACAAAAGTGGGAATCATCCACTATAGCCAGGATCACAAAAGGTCTGGATCTCCAGGCTGGGAAACATAGGTTGTCTAGTTCTAGATATATTGAGAACGTTTGCACCACAGAGTCCTCAGAAGTGAATGTCTCGTACAATCTTAGTAGTTGCAGGATAAAACCTGTAATGTAAATAATCACAACCCTTGTATGGTCCAGCACTATGCTATCCACACACACAATGGACGTAACAAACAGTTTCAGATATGGTGCTAACAGTTGCACAGGACAATTTACCTCAATACCACTCACAGCCAGTTCAATGTGATTACACGTTCCTTATAAATCATACGTTAGATCCATTTGTCCATGATCTGCTTCCATACAATGATTTGGTTCAGTATAAACTATTAAGTGACACCTTGATTAATACATGTTAACAAATTCTGTGATCCTTTCTCGTGGTCCTGATCAGTGTGGGTATTTCCTTTAGGAAATACTCCTTCAAATACATTATTAAACCTACAGTCGTATTTTTGCCATAATTCTCAAATATTCTACACATTTCCCAATGCTGGCTTTCGTCTCTAAAAGTCAACACAGGCTGGCGTTCAGATGACAATACACTCGTCCTGTAAGTTTTTTTTAACACACTCAACACACTTACGAACACACAAGTGGATTAATCACAAGAAAATTACATAAATATATACATATATATATATTCTTTCTTACCCTCAGGCAATACACATAAGCTATAACAGGCTGTCAAAAGGTATTAAGGTCTGCTACGCAGATGCAGTGGCAAAGTATTTGACAGCACACTTTTGCCGCTCTCTTCTGTAACGCTTAGTGTTTAAAAAAGTTGTGGCACCAAATCAACCAAGTTCAAGGACTTTTATACCGTCACTCCCCGTATCGGAGAACACGGCCAAAAACCGCTGTTAGGAATCTAAAAACGAGGCATCTTTTGCTTGCTTGTTCAATGTGCAAAATTTTTAATATTTATTATCTCTCTTAATTCTGAACCGATTTTGATCATTTAAAGTTAGAATTATACTGTGAATTTATCTCTACCGTTCTATCTAATAATTGTGTAGTTAGCAAAATGCATTTAAATTTATGCAGACTTTAACTAACTAAATTTGGGACTACCCTCATGTATAGATGTCAATTTAAACGATTTTTCTTTTTAAATGAACTACTATTCGAGGAAGTCTTTGCACCTACCTCTTAAGTAACATCCCAGTTGTTGAACTATCTATATCTTTCCCTTTAATCATCTCTAGTTCTTTAAGAACCTAAATAACTTCGTACTTTCATTTACACAAAATGGGCCTCTATGTTAAGCCTAAAAGGTTTCATTATACACACTAGAAAAAGGAGCGTTTTCATTGGTTGGTGTATCATATCTTGTTAACTATGTATGGCGCACCGTTAGGACCAGAGTTATTCGAATTCGTGATGTGAAACAGACGTCATCTCACGACACTCTTCTTCCTTAGTCTGAACTCCTGTCTGAGGATATGTCAGGGGTTATTCGTACGGAAGATACAGTAACCAATATAAACTTTTCCTCATCCGAGATTTGATGATTATGATTTCCAAGATCACAAAGAGGGAAAGAACATGACTTCTTAATCTACCACTTTACCTTTATGTGACAAATTTTTGAACTCTTTAATCTGTCATCTATGATCATATCATTGGCGACAGACATAAACAGGGTTAAGAATACAAAAAGAGCTTGAATTGATGTCGCATAAATGGGCAGTCGTTTTTGTCAGGAAGTTGCTTCGATTCCTGGCTGTATGCAAGTGAGTAGAAAAATCCATGGAGGCCACCGAAATATGGTTTAACGGAAGTATTTTAGCAACACCATAGGACAGCTGAATACTGTAGATCGAAAGCAGAGGCTATGCTACGGGGTGAATTATTTCAGCTGTCTACCAGTTATACGTGAGTTTATATCCTGTTCTATTGTATGGCTCTAAAACATGAAGAATAGCAAAAACAACAACCAAAAGGCTACAGAATTTCATAAATGGAGGCTTGCGTGGAATAGAAGGATTCAAATGGTATGACAAGATCACCGATATGCAACTGATGACAAGAACCAGACAAGTGCCAGTAGAACAAGAGATGAGAAGACGCTGGCGATGGATAGATCACACATTGAGGAAACCTGTTGATAGCATTACAAAGCAGTCCTTGTTCTGGAACCCTCAGGATAAGAGAGGCAGAGGTAGACAAAGAAACACATGGAGAAGAGAACTAGAGACAGAAGTGAAAATGATAAGGAAAACGTGGAAAGAGCTTGAACTGATGCACGTGACTGGAGGATTTGGCATGTGTTCGTTGAAGGCCTATACTCCTTGGGGAGCTAAAAGGTATTGATTGATTGATTGATCGATTGGGTCATGTCCAGATATTTGACCATTGTTGTAAAAGTAAATTTTAATTGTTTTAACTTGTCATTGCTGACTTTTATGCCAGCACCTATTTATTTGTTTCCTTACAATTTTAAGTAAAAGAGGGATTTTTAAGACAATCGATTATGGCTCTGAGTTCACAGAGCATACAGTTGGTCAGCGTTTAAGTGTATCTTACAAACTAACCCGCTTTCCACGAAGAACATGAGGCTATTTTGACCTAAATTTAAATGTTTTTACATTACACGTATCTGAGAATATACAAAGGATTTAATCTGGCTAATACCGAGATTAGTTTAGACTGATGATAGCAATATAAATATAAACGATGCGTGTAAAAGGTAAAGGTAAAGGAACCCGTTACACGCCCATTGAGGCATATTGGGAATATGGTGTTAGGCCCATATTATCTTGACCGTCGGCACACTAGGGGTGATGTGGTCGGCATCACGCCGGCCGCCTTAACCTTCCCAGAGTAGCTCTGGTACCCATTTGGGGCTGGGTCGACCCAGGAGCCGTTTGTGGCCTAAAAATTTTCCGCCTAAACGATGCGTGTATTGACTTTAAAACTGTTGTTGTGACAAACTGCAGCGTCCAATCACAGTCGCAAAAACATAGAAATCCGAACAGGGTCTTCGGGATCATCAACACTGTAAAGGATATTCATATGACAATCATGCTACCAAGGCTGGGATTAACTCAGCTAAGGATTTTTCATCTCATTTCATTGAAAGTGTTGTGCCTTATAACAATCACTCTAAATCAGGTAGGCGTGCGTGCAGCACATGTGAATGCTTAAGCTAAAAATTGTTAAGGCGCTCTTTGAAGTTTTGGTATTGTTTGTTTGTTGTTGCGTATTTTAATCTTCAAGTCAGCGATGGGGCGTTTTGAATCAGATTATGAATATTACTGTTATGATGCATTGTGACAAAAGGTGTAGCTCCGAAGAAACGCACTGATCGATGTTTCCAGTTAGTGTAAAAAGATATCAGGGCTGTGGCGTCGGAAACGAATTTGCTCAACTCCGACACTAATAAGTAGGACTCCAGTATTTGACGAATAGTTGGTTGAAAGACCAAGAAGCGATTTCTTGAAAAATAACTTGAATTTTCCCCCACATAGGGGAATTTTAAAATTATGACAGGATTCCGGAGTCTGGGAGCTTTTAACAGACTCTAATCTACAGATGCGACTCCCGACCCCACCCAACCCTGGATTAGTAGCACTTGATTATTCGGGAGATTCTCAGTCTAAAAATTGCAAACAGTTGGTAGATAACCTGGTTATTGTTGATCAGACACCAGTGCATTCCGGGCAAACCCCATAGAAGATATTTAATATGGACTTCCTTTTCCAAGGGCTTCTAAAATACATTCCGTCAATGGGTTTGGAAGCATTTCAAATACTAGTCACAACTTTTAAGGTTTCTTTGTCCACGTCTGAATTGTTGCATCATATATACATACGTTCGTTCACCAAGATTAAAGTGGTTGTATAATTGAGATCTGCAATGTTCTACATAGTTTCCTGGACTCAATTTTACTATTCTGTTAGTTTAAAAAAAAGCTGTTTCATAATTGGATTTCAAGCAATTCATGTTGGAGAGCTTGAGCGCCTCAATGATCCCGGGAGCTATGCCGGCGGGAGTTTTACTCCTGGCAGGGTCACCCAAGCCGGACAGGTCCTGGGTGAGGGGCCAGACTAAATGGGCTGAGGAGTGGGTGGAACCCTATAGGTGTAGATGCAGAACCCACCGGCGAGTGGTACATGCTCTGGTCTGCACCAATCCACCCCCACTTCATGGGTTAAATGCTTTCTTGCCTCATTCTTCACTGTTTGTCGTCTATCACGCCCATGGCGACCGTTGCCTCAATTGGCTGTGTGTGGTGTACCCGGAAACGGGACCTCCCAGTACTGAGGCAAAGTTAAGTCCCCGATGTCACTTATCGGTGCAGAATTGAGAGAGATGGCTGAGCATCACAATCCCTCCTGTGTTGCAGCATGATGAGAACCCAGCATTGCACACTGAGCTTGGGGGGATCACTTGGGCACCAGACTTAATACTGGCTCTTGACTGGATGGCCGCATGCAGGAGATTTCTACAATGGAGGGTTGGCAGGTGGTGGGTATCGGGAAGTGGCTCTGTGCAGGACGTGAGGATTCCTTGGGAGAGCCCCGAACCAGAGCACAGCATTGTGCAAGCTCTGCATAGTTGGAGAGCCCCCTGGATGACGGGGAATGCACAGTGTGCTACCCCACCTATCCCCAACTGCTAACTTAGAACCAGAAGTGGGGTCCTCTGTATGCGTGCCAGGCCAGGATAAAATGCCTGGGAAAGAGACTGGAGCTCAGAACTCCCTAACTCAAAGTTGCAGGATGGCAGAAAAGCCACGGGAAAGACAGGGCTATTTTGAAGATAACGCAACCATATTTTCACCATACGAGCTCGGACGCCGCCTCGGTAAACAAGGTCCGCGCAGAGCAGTGACACCCCCAGGCTGCTTGCGAATAGTCTACTACTGGGAACATAAACAGATTAGGGATGAGCCCACTCTCCCGTTGAACAGGTGCTAAAGTCGTAGATACTGGGCCAGAAGGCGCACCGGAAACCACAGTATCATGCAACTCGCTTTTTTTTTTTCTATGGAGAGTACACCGTCAAATAAATCTCGTTCTGGTGCTCGCCCTGTGGAGCTCCACCAGGCAGGTGCAGTGCCGGGCTCTGAGCCTCGACAGAGCCCACCCTCAGCTACTGGAGGACCCTCTAGACCGTCTTGTGGAGTCAACAGACGGCGGAGGAGAACTACTGACCAAAACAAAACAGAAAAAGAGAAACCCAGAGTGCCACTTGTCATGATGCACTGGAATGCAGAGGGAGTGAACAGCAAGCAGGCTGGATACAGCAAAAAGACAGAGCTGGAAAACATCTTGTATGAGAAGCAAGTCAGTGTTTGCTGTATCCAAGAGACTCACTTGAAAGCAGATCAAACCTTTAAAATAAGGGGATATCAATGCTTCAGATCCGACAGACAAGATAGACGAAAAGGAGGAGTACTTACTCTTGTAAGGAATAACATTCCTGCACACGAAAGGAAAACCTTCATGGATGGAGCAGAATATCAGCTGCTGCAGATAAAGGTAGACAAGATGGAAATAGAACTCCTGAACTATTACTGTCCGAACAACAAACCCCTGAGTCTCAGCTCTATACAGGTACCAGCCACCAACTTTATAGCAGTTGGAGACTTTAATAGCCACTCCCAGAGCTGGGGCTATAACCATCTGGATCACAGAGGTGAAGAGGTTGAAACTTGGCAAGATGATCACTCCCTAATCCTAGTCAATAATGCCACAGATACTCCTACCTTCTACTCCAGAGGATGGCACACAACCTCAACACCAGATCTTGCCTTCTCCACACCAGATATAGCTGGATCTATTAGTAGAGAAGTAGGAGACCAACTAGGGGGAAGCGACCATCGCCCAATCTTTCTTACTGTCCAGAGTGCAACTCTCAGTACAGGCCCAGCCATTACAAGATGGAACTACAAAAAAGCCAACTGGGGTTTATTCAGGCATCAGGTGAACACGCTGCTGTCTACCCTCAAGGTACAGAACAGAGACATTAATGAAGTGGTAAAAGACTTCAACAGATGCATACTACAAGCTGCAAAAGAAACCATTCCCAAAGGATGCCGGCGTAACTACATACCATACTGGTCCAGCACACTCCAAGAACGTCAGGAAGCTATGGACAAGGCTAGAAAGGACGCAGAGTCTCAGCCTTCACTTGAAACTCACAACAAATGGAAAAAGGCTGTAGCAGAGTTTCAGAGAACAAAGCTAGAAGAAAAGCGGAAAAGCTGGAGAACTAAAACGGCATCGCTGAACCTTGAGAAAGACGGCAGGAAACTTTGGAGATTAGTCAAGTCTCTAAATGAAGAGCATTCCTCACCAAGGCAGACTATCACATTGGATGAAGGTGGCAAACTTTTCAGAGGAAAACAAGCTGCAGACTTGTTTGCTAGAAGATACAGTTCAGAAAGCAACTTACCCATTAACATAGACCATCAGAGAGAGATAAGAAAAGAAATACTGGCAACCATGGGACAGACAGATACTCCTGCCCCAATGAGGGAACCCATCACACTAGGAGAACTACAGAAGGCTATTTCCAAGCTTAAGTTTCAAAAGTCACCCGGCCCAGACAAAATCAGCAACGAAATGCTAGTAAATCTGAGCTCAGCAGCAAAGACAAAACTGCTTGAGATATTCAACCACAGCTGGTTGAAAGGAACGGTACCCCAAGTATG
This sequence comes from Oreohelix idahoensis, assembly GCA_024509875.1. Lineage (NCBI taxonomy): Eukaryota > Metazoa > Mollusca > Gastropoda > Stylommatophora > Oreohelicidae > Oreohelix > Oreohelix idahoensis. The sequence continues at coordinate 23,428 of JAMPIV010010934.1, forward strand.
GAGAGAAGCCATCACAATACCCATACTAAAGAAAGGGAAATGTAAGACCGAGGCTGCAAGTTACCGGCCAATCAGTCTCACAAGCTGTGTTGGGAAGACTATGGAGCGAATAGTCAACCACAGATTGAAATGGTATTTAGAGTCTGAGCAGATCCTGGTGCCGGAACAAGCTGGATTTAGAGAATGCTACAGTATAGAAGACCAAGTTACTTACTTGTCTCAAGCAATAGAAGATGCCTTCCAGGAGAAGAAAAAGGTCCTAACGATCTGGGTCGACTTCAAGCGGGCCTTTGACAAGGTGTGGAAAGATGGCCTCATTGCAAAACTTAGGAGAAGTGGAATCCAAGGCAACATGATGAAATGGATCCAGTCATACTTGCATAACAGGAGAACTAGAGTCACTCTTGACGGTCTGCAGAGCAGAAAAGTGTTGCTCCATCAGGGGGTACCTCAAGGAGGAGTAATTTCCCCAACACTCTTCCTTGTTTACATCAATGACCTGGTGAAAGATCTCCCTGCAGGAGTTAAAGCTGCCTTATATGCAGATGACCTAGTACTCTGGTGCGCTGATGAAAATGTCACCACAGCAAATTATAGAATGCAGCGGGCAGCAGACATGCTAGTGTCATGGGCAGAGAAATGGCTTATCACAATAAACACAGACAAAACCTCCACAACACTGTTCTCCCTCGCCCCCAAGGACAAATCAGCTAACATACACCTAGGGACAACCGTGATCAGGGGAAGAAAGCTACCCCACCTATCTTGGGGTGACATTTGACCAAAGGCTTACATGGAATAAGCATATTGAAAATGCAGAAGGAAAGGCCCGAAGACGACTAGGCATACTCAGAAAATTAGCAGGTACCAACTGGGGAGCAAATGAACGAAATCTAAAGAAGATTTATAATGGAGTAATAAGACCACACTTAGAGTTTAGCTCAGCAGCATGGTCATCAGCTGCTAACTCACATCTGCAGTCTTTGGACAAGGTGCAAAATCAAGCTCTCAGGCTCATTACAGGAGCCATGAAAACTACACCAATAACAGAGATGCAGAAGGTTGCTGGATTACAGACATTGTCCCATAGAAGAGACACAAAAACCATGATCCAGATGGAAAAGTACAGCAGTATGCCAATGCACCCAATGAAGGCAAGACTAGATGATCTGGCATTGGGACGTCTAAAGCGTAGCAGCTTTGTGCATCGGGGGAAAAGACTTATAAGACAGCATCAAGAAGACCTATCCGTGAAGACAACACCACTGAAGCCCACCCTATACCCTGTACCATGGGAGCGGGCCAGCAGTGCCCTCCAAATTAATACAACAGTCAGTGGTCTCACAAGTGGATGTGAGTATAATGATCTGCAGAAACGAACTGCTACATTGAGTGTGATCCAAGAAAGCTATCCCGATCGGTCATGGATACATGCCTATACAGATGGATCAGCGGCTGGTGCTGTTGGGAATGGAGGTGCCGGTATCTTTATCTCATGTCCTGACAACCACTATGAGACTAGGCACATTCCCACTGGTAAATTCTGTTCCAACTATACAGCTGAGGTTCAAGCTCTAGAGCAAGCTGCAAATATGATTTATAACACCAACTCTGACTGCCACCAGGTAGTCATCCTCACAGATGCACTGTCTGTCCTGCAAGCTCTCAAGGGTGGTAAACTCCCGCATCTGAGAAATGAACTAAACAAGGTAGCTGCCAAAAAGAGAACCATACTTCAGTGGGTACCATCTCATTGTGGTGTACCCGGAAATGAAAAGGCAGATAGACTTGCAAAGGGGGGAGGAGAATGTGAGCGGGAAGATAATGAAGTCACGTACTTTGAGAGAGGGAGAGCTGTCCAGACTGTCGGAGGAGAACAGAACCAACCCAAAGACGACTGTCGCACTCTCGACCGGCAGGGACAGACAACTATTTTTCGACTCAGGACAGGGCATAACAAACTGAATAAACACATGCACAAGCTACGATTGTCTGCTTCACCACTGTGCACATGTGGATTAAACGAACAAACTGCTGAGCATGTTCTACAGGACTGTCCTCTGTATGACCAGTTAAGAAAGATATACTGGCCCAATGACTCAACACTAAACTCAAAGCTATATGGAGTTAAAGAGGAACTTCAAACAACAGTCGAATTCATCATGAGAACTCGTCTGACGGTGTAATCATCAAAGATGCGATCGCAAGAAGAAGAAGAAGAAGCAATTCATTATTGGCGGCTAAAATCAAGAAAGGTTGCATTATAATTGCTATCTGTATATATCAGTTCATTTTATTACTTAAAACTATGGCAATAATGAATCTGCAACAACACAATTTGTCCCGTGTAGTATTCGGGGGTATTAGGAGTACACACTCCGGCTTCGCCGTTTGGTTTTTAAGGGCTAATTTCCTTGCACACGGACAACATCATAAGTGCTCCGATCTTCTCCCTTGGATCACACAGAGGATCTCAGCATAGTACACGAACTCTGTAACACCGGCGAGGAACCCAGTGTCTGTATTCATGAATCACATTCTATTAATATTTTTGTGGTGGGTAAAAAGGTAGTCCCATAGCAGATACTGCCCGAAGAGGATGGAAGTGTTAGAGACTTCACTATACTAGGTCCAGCATAGAGAGGTGGGGTGACCAGTTCTTTTCCCTCCCTATATCAATTTCAAAGTCAGATACCCATTTATAGATGGGTAGACTGAAGCGTGTCGATACCGTGAATCGAACCCGGCACCTTTGCTGCGAGAGACCAGCTCTAACCACTCTGCCAGTCGGACGCTTGTGGTGGGAAGGTTTGCTCGTTTTTACATTTTTCCTGGACAGCGGCCGCATGGCGTACTCTTTGTTATTTCCAACAGCCGAGGAATTTTTATCGTGCTCGGGACCTCTTATTTTTCGCGCTTATTCGAGAAGCCTAGGCATCCGATCTCACTACCCAGGTGTGGCCGTTGATAGTATTTGAGGTTCGGATCACTGCCCTTTCAGTAGATAGTATGCTGTAAGGTAAATACGAAAACTTCCTTCTCTCAGACTGACTCTACATTTTCTCATACCCACTGTTGATCAATCGAATTCACCCGAAAAACAGCAGTGAAAATCTCAAACGTCGAACTTTATTAACATAAATTGATAATGAGTAAAAATGGTATGCCCAACCTTCCTCTTCAAGGTTGGCAGTCTTGTACAATAACAACTTCAGTTTCAAACAATCTCAGTATCAAATTTTCACATACATTGCTTTGTCAGCTTTACTACTGCTTGTTCCAGCTAATCAAAATGTCACCTAATTCTTCAGGCAAAACCTCTTGTCTCTCTTCTGTACTGACTGTTTATTTTTACGTATTTTCCATATATCTCTTGGTATATCTCACTGAGAGAAAACTGGCCTTACCGCCAGGGCTGTCACTTTGCTAAGACTACTTCTATTTTTCTTCTTTGCTCTGACCTTGTCTGCTGAGCTACACATGCTAGTGATAGATCAAAATGTTCAACATACCTGGTTTTGTTTCTTTATCGGAAATACACTTTTTCTTTCACAACCATTTTGTCCTCAGAATAAATACTATCACAAATATTTCTGTCGTACACAAATTTATGATAAGTAATGTACTGAGTGGTTTCTATCACTCTTTTAACTCACAGCACATTCTTGCTGACCACCTACGCTGAGCGCGTTCTCCCACACAAGTCCTACGCTGAGCGCGTTCTAAATTTAACTTTACCTTTTGGGACAAAACCCTTTTCTCTACCCACGCCTAGCGCGTCTCAATCTCAACTGCCTAATCCCCGTTCTAACATTTCTTCGTTCACCCCTAAACTGTGTTCACACATCCCAATTTTCCCGTGCGTACTTTTTTTTCTCAACTCACTAAAACCTACAAGGGACTTAATTCTATCTTATCTCCCTTTGATGATTTAACTGAACACCATACTTACTTCTTTAAAGCTTACTACCAAATCATTATATGCTAATTTTCTCAACCATAATCGAGAACCCACTAAATCTGCTTAACCCAAATTCAACACTTTTATCTACCAACCGTAATATGCGGAGTTTCCTCCCTTTTCTCAAAGCATTCCTTTACTCACTTTCTCTGCCTTCAACTAAGACAAATAGTCTGTATCCAAATCCATCCACATCCCCCAAACCTCCCCTCCACACTCTCCCACTTCACCAAAACCAAACCACCGTTCACACCAGGAGATCTCACTACCCAGGAGATCTCACTACCCAGGAGGTCAGGGGGAAGTATGACATCATTAGGAACCACTGGTTCTGAAAAAAATAATGTCCATCAGTTACATTCTCTGGACTGGGAGCGAACGCGGTATCTTCAGAATTAGAGGCGGACGCCATACCTCTGAGCCACTCCGACCACTACAATAGCATTATCATAGAAGGCGACTACCATGAGGTTGTGCATGGCAACCTCACCATGTAAAACAAATCGCCACATAAACCACTTCTGCAATAGCAGGTGTATGCATGGTGCAGTCGTCTGCAACAGGACCAGCTGCGGTGGCTAAAATAGACGTTGGATTACTGCAGCAAAGAGGGGCCACTGGATAAAATATCGAATGTTTCAAGAGGAAACAAGACAGTGCTCAACACAAACTTCACAGCAGAAAGTCGTCAAAACAAACACACTCTATGATGACTGAGGACCTTGACTCCAGTGAAGAAAGTGATCCTTCCATTTTTGATACTGTGAAGATACTAACTTTCAGTAATAACCAAAGAGAACGCAGGCTTTCTGCAAGGTACAATCCGAATACCAGGAATTAAAATGCACAAAGAAAAATGTAACATAGATGAAAGAAACACAAGATAGTGCCCAAGGTAACACTCTACCCTTAAGAATATTCAGACAGATCATGCCTGACAAGGTGGATGAGCAAGGATTTCCCACAAGGGATGTAAAACGCAGGAGTGGCAGGACAAAGCTAAGAGCTTACAATGGAACAAGTATAGACTGTTTTGGAGCAGTAACACTTGAATGTTCATACAGAGGCTCTGAATGGACATTGTCACCATTTTACTTGGTAGATGTTGAAGGACCTGCAATTTTGGGTTTACCAATGTGCGAAAAGCTGAGTGTGGTAACTATTAACAACATTAAAGAGGATATAGGTCTTGCAGATGCTCTCAGCAGACTACCAAACCCCAACAAGACAGCAGATCTTACCCCAAACATCAAAGTTGATTTTGTCAAGTTTAGCGGTAATCGGCTTGAACACATCAGAGAAGACACAATGAGAGAACCTATCCTTAAACTCTCTAAAGAACCGATATACCATGGATGGCCAAGCTCTATCAGGGAAGTTCCAACACACATCCGTCCATACTACTCTATGAGGGACGAGTTAAGCATCGAAGATGGTCTGATCCTTAAAGGAGATCGCATTATTATACCAGAAACACAACGCGATATCATCCTTAAACAGCTCCATAATAGTCACCTTGGTATTGTAACACAAAAAAGAAAGATGTTTACTGGCCACAGATAAACAAGGACATAGAAACACTATGTAAAAAAACTGTTCAATCTTGCCAAGAACTTATAAATGCAAATAAAGAAGTGTGCAGAGAACCTCTCAATGAACTGGCCGTAGAACTGAAAATGCTGCAAGAACTGGTAATAGTAGGTGCCTTTATCAAATTACAAAACAACTATGTCACCAGCCTACTGCTATGGAAACACCTGTTAAAGGTAAATTAGGGAATTCAATACCAACAGAAAAAGAACAAATGAAGAGATGGGCGGAGCACTTCATGGAGGTGCTAAACAGACCACCACCAACAGTAACACCTGATTTTAATAATGAAACATCCACAACCACCTTGCCAATAACTTGCGATGAATTCACGCTGGACGAGATCAAACAAGCCGTTAAAAGATTAAAAAATTTTAAAGCTGCTGGAGTTGACGAAATTTCAGGGGAAATGATTAAAGCAGTTAATGACAACAACCTCTTGAGAATTTTAGATATTATAAATGAAGTATGGAGAGAAGAACAACCACCACAACAATGGAAAGACAGTATTATTGTAAAGTTACCGAAGAAAGGTGATCTATCAGACTGTAATAACTGGCGTGGTATATCTCTATTATCAGTACCTGGAAAATTATTATGTTGCATGATGTTAGAAAGACTTAAATTGCATGCTGACGAAAAGATCAGAGAAGAACAAGCGGGTTTCAGGCCGAAACGATCATGTATTGATCAAATATTCACACTAAGAACAATTATAGAAGAATCAGTGGAAAGGCAATCGCCACTTATTATCACCTTCGTCGATTTTCAAAAAGCCTTTGATAGTCTACACCGCCCATCATTGTGGAAGATACTTACAATCTATGGTTTTCCAACAAAATATGTGAATATAATCAAAGCGCTATATGACAATGCAAGATGTTGTGTTAGAACAAATAAAGGGAATACAGAATGGTTTTTACAGTAGAAACAGGGGTGAAACAAGGCTGTATTATGTCACCACTACTTTTTGGAATAGCTATTGATTGGGTTATGAGAAACTATACCCACAATGAACAATTGGGTATAAAATGGACAAATGGAAAATTCCTGGGGGACCTGGATTTCGCAGATGATGTAGCATTCTTAAGTTCAACACCAAGACAATCCCAAGAAGCAATAAATAATTTGTGTCATCTCTCGGTTAAAATTGGTCTCCAAATAAATGCCTCTAAAACTAAAGCTATGAACTTTTCTAACGAGACCTTTGATATCATCTTGAACGGGGAAAAACTACAGAAAGTTGAAAGTTTCAATTATTTAGGCAGTAAAATGACTCAGGATGGTGACACAACAAGAGAAATCCATACTAAATTGCTTTGGCAGCTAGCGCCTTCAATAGATTATCTAACATTTGGAAATTACGATCATTGAATATACATACCAAGCTTCGTCTGTTTAATTCAAATGTTATCTCAGTGTTAACATACGGCTGTGAGAGTTGGAAAATAACAAAATCATTGGAGAACAAGCTGAATACATTCGAGAACAAATGTCTTAGAAAACTCATGAACATCAGTTGGAAAGAATTCAAGACTAATCGACAAATAAGAGAAGACTCAGGCAGAAATATGTCTCCGACTATATAAGGAAAAGACGATGGTCATATATCGGTCATGTCCTACGAATGCAAAACAACTCCCACTTGGGTTCCTGAGGGTAAGAGGAAAAAAGGAAGACCAAAAGAAACCCCCAGAATAACAATAATAAGAGAAGGCAGAACGTTGGGCCTAAATACTGTGCAAGAGCTAAGAGGAGTTACACATACTGGAGATCCTGGTTTCTGCCTTATGCGCCATGCGCTTAAACATTTCGTTATTAAATATATTATATATACATTATATTTTTATTTATATAAAAATATATATATATATATATATATATATTATATATATATCAATTATATTAATATATGAAACAACTTGGAACCACACATTGTAATTTTAATATGCGCATCTTGACATTGGTACGACATCCTGTTTTTTAAACTTTAGTGGCTACGAACTGAACATGCTTTTACTGAGTGCTTTCTGAAACATGTGTGTGCTTGTGTAGATGACGAGGTAATGCTTATATACATACATCATAACATTACAGGAATATTTATTAATTTTGTATTGGGGTCAAGGCCGCAGATAGGACTTAATAAAGGGGGGTAGTGGTGGTGGTGTGTTTTATTTAAAAAAAAATCGGCACAAAACATGTTTGTTACAGTATAATTCTCCCCGCCCCCTTCTTCGTACTTCTTTCATGTGAATACCACTAATCTCAAATGTTTTTGATGAATCTTTTTTTTGTTCTCCAAAGTCATGTAAATTCCCCCCCTTCCCCCCCCCCCAGCCCCAGCCGATCTCATGTCTGTGAGTGTAGCCCTGTTTCCCCCCCCCCCCCCCCCCCCCCCCCCCTACCCCACTACACAATGTTATTTCCGATCCACAACTTTCTTCTACACATAGATTTGTACAAGTATTCGCGGTCTTCTTTCCTCTTACATCCTAATGCGTGAACTTCGGAACTCGTCTGAGCTTGGCAGTGACTTTTATATTATTGACAGTCCAGACATACATCTAAGATTTAAATGCCCTTGTTCTTTTAATTGCGTCTTACAGAGCACTGAGAGGTTACGGCAACTGATTCCCTCGCAAGAAGACTGCCCCACAGCATTCATGTGATATTGTACTTGTGATTTCTGTAGAAATTAGCTTTACATAATATCGCCTGCCCCACGCACCTCCCATTAGCCGCCCATTACGACACGCCTCTGTGATTTAACATAAGTGTGCTTAATATAACATTTCTATGCCTGTAACCTCCTGTTGTATTAGTCTCATACGGTACAGGTCACCCAAACCGGGCCAAATCACGGTTTAGTCTTCCGGTTTGACGGGTTTTGGTGAAACAGCGCCATGCACTAAAAGATAAACTATTCTCAAACACTCATCTTTTTCAAATGTAATGTGACCATCTTACAATTTTGGCTCCAAATTTAAAAGGTGGGACGAGAACTATTTTAAACAGGACCTTCAGGTTTGCGAGTTCATTGTGTCTTCAAACTTTCTTAAGAACCCCAGTGCATTTTAAAAATAACCTGTTTTCATAATCGCCGAATTCTTAAATCCGGGAATAGAAAACGTCACACACTTGGAAATGTTATTTCAGTTTAAAAAAAAATTTAAACTTTTTTCATTACGAATAATGATCTGCAAAAACGAACTGCTACATTGAATATGATCCAAGAAAGCTATCCCGATCAATCATGGATACATGCTGTAGTGGTGTTGATGGTATTGTATGATGGTGATATTACTAAATGTAATTGTATGAGGCCAGCTGTGAAGGCTCCTGAGATAAAATGTAGTTGAGAATTGTCAGAAGGCCTTTCTTGCTACCACTACGACCTCACACTTAATTTTTTTTAATGAATGTGGCTACGTAAAGTGTCTAGGGTTATGATATGTAGTGTGGTGTAATAGGTTATAGATATTTTTTTTTTTTTTCCCTTAACCAGCAGCACTTGGGCTTTCAGCCCTTCGGCCCAATGACATGTCATTGCGAGGCTGGGGAACCTGAGGACTTTCCTTCCAACCCGGTCAGGAGCTTCGCTCCTTCCCATCCACAGAGGGTTTATCACAGGAGCCGTTCAGGCTATTCAGTCAAATTTCCGGACGTAAACATTTCTTCAAACGCCGACGCCCGGGTTTGAACCATGAACACCTGGTCGCCAGTACAACGCCGAAGCCATTACACCAGCGCGGCTCCATAGGTTATAGATATACCCACAGATATTTAACAAGACTAATAATATTAATAAATGTTAAAATACACTGAACTAACTCACGTGTGTAAAATTTTTTGATAAAATTATATTACATTTATTTTGTTCTGGATCAATTTTTTAGGTTGACCAGAACTTAAAAGGATTTAGAGATTATGAAAGAAATGCATGGAATATTATATCATAAATGCAATAGTGTACATATATATGTACTATACTAGTTAGTTTTATTAAAATGTTCTAGTAGTCATCTACTTGGGAGGATAGTTAATGTTTGTGCTGTTGGGGTGGCCTCATCACACCTGTCTATATTGACTACACAGTGTCCAGAAAATGGTGGGAATTTTTATGGGGGTATTAGTAACTACAAAGCGTTGGTGAATGTCCAGCAGACCAGAGGCTCACTCATCTTGTAGTTGTAGCTCTGGTGCTGAAATCAGGTGGTCCCACCTCTCCGTGCTGGCGGGCAATAATGGTGGTCTCTGTCACAAGTACTGCACAGATACACTCGAGTAAAGTCACCAACTGAATAGACACTGCTTTGTTGACAACAGAAACTCACAGCTCTGCAATCAAAGTATGGGCCATGTGTCAAAATCTATTCTCTACCCACGTCTGGACACAACACTGACACAACAACCACATCATACAGACAGGTCAGATCTCTCTGACCAAACAGCACATTTACCATGGTGGTTTTACATCAGATAGATCCTCCCAGACTATAGATTCTGAAAAATATTTATTAGTTTTCTGCCCTAAAAGAGGATAGGTAATATGTTTCATTATTCTCAACACTTGATCTGTCTTGCCTAACCCTTGCTGGAGTTTATGTACATTGTTGGTCCCTAGACCCTGACTTGGGCGGGGGGTCTAGAGCAAATCCCTACTTGTTTGTAAGGCTAGATTTCGATATGGCAGTATCAAATCACTCAAACATGAAACAATATTCAAAATATATAAGGAAATAATTTCAATCTTACCAGATTATGAATAAATAACACAGAATTGCTAGCAAAACTCAGCTGAGCTGCTGGCTATAGTATGGCGTCCCTAAATTTATTTCACTTTCTTTCATATGGAAATCACCACACTTTAAAATCTGTGTCTATCACTGAACAACTATTGAAGAATGGCCCCAAATGCGCTCTGAGCGCTAATAATATGATTGTCTGTGGCCAATCACTGCCTAGGTTTATTTTAAATTCAAATTTCCTACCCTAAAGTCATTTCAGTCATGCTTCAGTCAAGTATGGATGTTTATCTGTTAGTCTGTCCGTCTCTACTTGTGTTTCTACAAAAATGTACTCGATTTTTGAACCAACCTTTCTCTCCCCTCCAAAATTTTGTCGTTAAAAGTTATATTTAGACACAGCTACCACCAATGTCCCTCTCTTCCATACTACGTAGATTTGAACACCTGCGTCTCGAGGTCGTGTTTTTTTGTGCAATTAGCGACACTTTTAGATTCAATACAGTCTGTCGATGATGTGAACAACACTGTCTTTTGTCATTATCTTCAATATTATCTATCCGTCTGTAAAATTAAGAACATATTAGTTCACTGCTCTGAATGGGCCATCCGGCCAGCTAATTTTTATATTCCTAACATTAATATTAAGAAAAAAGTACTTTTTAAATTTTGTAATATTTCGAACATCTGCGTTTAGCCGCTGAATTCAAATCAAGGGCTTGGTATCGCGCAAAAGCGTCCAATAAATGACTGTGGCGTAACATATCTATGGTCCCTTCTGTCGAGTTGCTTACTTTTTATGTCAACTTGGGAAACGTGACTTTTCTCCGTTTCCCCCCCAATTGCGTCTCCTTAGCCTTTCTAGTCTCACGCAATCTTTCCAGTCATATTTTTTTCCTTTTTGATCCGCCGTTCCCCTCCTGTCTAGCAAGTCAATTATTATGGAGGATGATGACCCGCGGTCTAGGCGATCATGTACTATTCGCAGCCTACGCATTATGTTTTTATCCTTAAATGTTATCTTTGGAGGTATTTTACCGTTGTATCTCTGTCAATTTCACTACACATCTCCCCACTTGAAAACATGCCTATGGCAAGTTCCAAAACCAGCGATACACATAGGTAAAATTACTCCTCACGTCTGCCACTACTCTAATTTTGATCACAGGGGTGCCGACTGAGGAAATCTGCACCGATATTCAATTTGCCTGGGATATATTGGATACTGAACTGATAAGGTTGAAGCAACAAAGACCACCTCAGCAATCTTGCGTTTTCATGCTTAGCCTGAGACAAGAACACGAGAGGCTGATGGTCCGTCTCCACCACAAAAGTCCTACCATACAGATAGATTTGAAACTTCTTTATTGCCCAGATTAATGCTAAACATTCTTTTTCGCTTGTGGAGTATCCTTGTTCCGCCTTATTCAATTTGCGGCTTGCATAAGCGACTGGTTTAAGTTCCCCATCAGGTGAAGATGATCTTTGCAACAAAGCCCCTCCGAGTCCTACATTACTTGCATCGGTTCTTAAGACAAAGTCCTGTGTCAAATCAGGCAGTTTGAGAATAGGCTTGCTAGTGAGTTTTTTCTTTTAACTCTTGGAACGCTAGTTCACATTGTGCAGTCCAAATAATTTTATCTGGAAGTCCCTTGCGAGTCAGATCAGTCAGAGGAGCACAAATAGCGTTAAAATTTTTGATGTATTTCTGATAAAATCCGCATAACGACACGAATGATCGCACGTCCTTCTTTGTTTGTGGCCTAGGTGCTCTCTGCAGTTTTTCCAAGTTCTTAGGATCAGGGGTCATATTACCCTGATATACAGTGTGCCCCAAGAATTCCAACTCTTTGCATCCAATACAACATTTTGTTGGCCTAGCAGTTAAGTTCGCCTCCCGAAGTCTATCAAACAACATCTCCAGAGCTTCAATGTGTTCTTCAAATGTCTCTGTGGCGACGAGAATATCATCCATGAAATTCGTGATACATGGGTTATTCAGGGGATCCAACAATTTGCGCATCATCCTTGAAAACACACTCGGAGCATTTTTCAGTCCGAATGGTAGCATATTGAATTCATAATGTCCACCCGAAGTGCTAAAAGCCAAATAAGGTCTCACTTCAGGCTTCACTGGGATCTGGTAATAGCCTTTACTAAGATCCACCTTTGAAAAGTATTTTGCCTTGTTCAGTCTGGCAAATAACTGTTTTGTGTCTGGTAATGGATCCACTTGTCCTTCTGTGACAGCATTCAGTTTCCTGTAATCTATGCACAGTCTGTGTTCCCCAGACGGTTTTCTCAACAAAACGACACTAGAACTAAAAGATGATTCACTGTGCGAAATAATCCCCTCCTTCAACAAATACTCTATTTCTTCCTTCAATGCCTTCTCCTTCGCGAACGGAATAGAATAGGCTCTCATACAGATTGGGTTTGAGTCTACCAGTTTCATGTCATACTGTAGCAAATTTGTATGGCCTGGTTTATCTGTTAATACATCTGTATGTTCCTCCAGAACCTTTTGAACTCTCTCCCTCTGGTTTTTAGTCAGGTGCTTACTGACTTTTACCTGTGCTGCTGTTTCACAAGGATGTAATGGGTATTCATGTGAGGTGAGTGGTTCTTTTTGCATCTGGGTTGCAATAGCTAAGGTCAATAAGGGGGTGCTTTCCTGGAGTGGTCTGTCCAGATACTTCTTTAACAGGTTTACATGATAAACTTTTTCCTTCCCCTTTTTGTCAATTTTATAGTTTGTTCTAGACACCTTCTCTAGAACCGTATATGGACCTTGCCAACCAATTTGTAATTTATTCTGGCTTCCGGGTAGTAGAAGCAGCACCTTCTCTCCGACTGCCATTTCCCTGTCCTTTGCCTTCCTATTAAAATATGCTGCATGTTTCTTCCTGGCTTGTTTCAAATTATCATTTGCCAGTTTCCATCCAGCTTTCAAACGAGTGGTCAGTTCGTTCACGTATTGATACGATGAGGTAACAGTCTCTTCCGCCTTCTCATCTGTCCAGGTCCTTAATAAAGTTACATCTGGATCTTTAATTTATCATACGTATTTTTCATGGAACCCGTCTGGTCCCGTCCCTTAGAAGCTTTATAATGAGGACTTTTCTTCCTAGAATCATCACTCACAAATCGACCACTACCAATTTTTCTCTGGGGTTTGTCTCCCCACTTAAGATTGCTTATGAGAGATCTTCGCTCTCTTGTCTGTTCCTCCAGTTTATATAAGTCTGACCGAGGGATTGTCATCTTATCCTGGGTAAAATTTCTTCTTTGTACTCTTCGCATAGTGGCCATGTTAATCCATTCAAGTGAAGACTGGGTGTGAAAAGGGGGCTCCCATTCCACTTTGTCTACCCGAGTATAATTAGTTTTCCTTTCAGGCCTAAAGTTGCCCCGTGGCGTTTCTAGGTCCTGCACATATTTTCCCTTTGTGGGTGTTCCCTCATGAAATACGCCACATGCTTCTACAAAGTTTTCAACATCGACATTTACGTCGGGCCAATAGTATTTTCGAGCAATCTTTTGGCAGATGGTACCGACTTTCTCATGGTCACCATCTTTTCCAACATGTAAGCTCCTTATTAAGTTTGCCCTATATATCTTGGGAAGAACTAACTGTCCGTGACCAGTGGATCTAGTTCCTGTCTTCCTGTATAATAGTTTGTTCTTCATGAAATATTCCCCCTTGCTCGGAGGGGTGTGGCATTTGGGCAATTTTTTAAAACAGGGCTTGAGTGTCCTATCCTCAGCCTGCGCCTTCCTCATCTCCTCTGGATGAGCATTTATAGGTTCACCTTCTTCCTCCTTCTTCTGTGACCTGGTCTGCACTGTCGCCATGATCACAGGTTTCTCGGGATTCCCCAAGAAGACGTATCTACACCCCAATATCAGAGGGTAGATTGGTTCATCTATCACTGCTGCTCTGATTTCTCCTTCCACATAGCGAGTTTTCACCGTTATCCTTGCGATGGGAAGTGTCATGAGTGGTATGTCCTTAGTCGCCCCTTGTATTTCCACTGTTTCTGTGGTATACTGACTTGGGTCCACTAGGCTAGACTTCACAACTGAATCATAATCCAAACCTGTATCATAAAGGCACCTTATGGTGACCCCATTACAAATAACATCCTCACAAACTGGGGGGTGATAAGGTTCCTGTTGTCCCTTAGGATTAACCTTTAATCTTTGCGTCCCCGACTTCATTGCAGCAATGTTTGAAGGTTTTCTTCTACAAAATTCGGTGTTATGGTTATCCTTCTTGCACCATTTACACCATCTTTTCCCTTGGTTCAACGGTTTTCTTTCATTGAACTTTTGGTCATTGAACTGTGAGTTTCTGTCGCGATAGTCATTTCTTGGCCGCTCAAAGTTTGTCCTACCTTTATTTCCCTGCTCTCTATTATCAAATTTATTAAATTGCTGTGGAGCTTTAAAATTGTCTATGTGCTTCTTTTTAGCACCACTTACCTCTGCCTGAGCTGCCTGATACCTCTCAGCAACATTTAAAATTTCCCCCAACTTCTCTGCACCTTGTTCCATGAGAAATTTTCTCATGTCTGGAGCCATGGACTCTCTCAATTGCTCAATCATGATCATTTCCTTAAGATCTTGGGTCTTCCCCAGAGCCGTCCATTTCTCCAAATAGGTTTCTAGTCTAGCAGAGAATTGGTGGTATGTCTCCCCAGACAACAGTTTGGCATTTCTAAATTTCTTACGATAAAATTCACCATTCTTCTCGTACCTTAATAACAAAGCCTGCTTTAACATGTCATAATTGTCTTGGTCTTCCCTGTTCATTTTGGCAAATACTTCATAAGAAGTACCTCTCAATCCCTGTGATAGCTTTAAGCTCCACCTCTCTCTCTCTAACCCATATGTAGTAGCTAATAACTCAAAACGTCCTAGGTACCCCTCTATGTCATCGTCTTTTTCAACAAAATGGTCTAAATGAAACCCCATAGCTGAGTTTGAGGCTCCCAGACTGGGCGTAGCATCTGAGGCAAAAGGGCTGGCACCATTTTCAGGAGCCTGGCCTTGTAATTCCAGCTCCCTTAGTCGTAATTCGTGCTCCCTTTGCAACCTTCTATCTTCTGCCTCCCTTTCGGCCTTTTTTATCTTCTGCCTCCCTTTGCTGTCGTTTTTCTTCTGCCTCAATCTGCAGCCTCTTAATTTCTCTATCAGCCTCAATTTGTAACCTCTTCTCTTCAGCTACCTTTCTATCTTCCCTTTCAATATATTTATCACATTCAGTCGTTACGTATTGAATTAAAATTTGACCATCCATTCCCATCTCCTTCGCGGTGAGCACAGCAGCTGATCTAAATTTTGCCAGCTCCGCCATACTTTTTAGACAATATAATAATATACAAGATAAATCTCTAACCAGTAAATACACTAAGTACTTCTTATGACTATAGTCTAACCAATTCTAACCAACCAGTTAACTAATTAATTATTACTGGCTGTGAAGATTCACCAACTTTTATCTGCAGGGACACTTTTAATTTTAAAGGAAATTTTACAATTTATTTCCCTACTTTTATTTCTCCCACCAGGAGATCCTAATATTACTGTTGGGCTAATTATCCCGGACAAGACCCCAATATATGTAGTGGTGTTGATGGTATTGTATGATGGTGATATTACTAAATGTAATTGTATGAGGCCAGCTGTGAAGGCTCCTGAGATAAAATGTAGTTGAGAATTGTCAGAAGGCCTTTCTTGCTACCACTACGACCTCACACTTAATTTTTTTTAATGAATGTGGCTACGTAAAGTGTCTAGGGTTATGATATGTAGTGTGGAGTAATAGGTTATAGATATACCCACAGATATTTAACAAGACTAATAATATTAATAAATGTTAAAATACACTGAACTAACTCACGTGTGTAAAATTTTTTGATAAAATTATATTACATTTATTTTGTTCTGGATCAATTTTTTAGGTTGACCAGAACTTAAAAGGATTTAGAGATTATGAAAGAAATGCATGGAATATTATATCATAAATGCAATAGTGTACATATATATGTACTATACTAGTTAGTTTTATTAAAATGTTCTAGTAGTCATCTACTTGGGAGGATAGTTAATGTTTGTGCTGTTGGGGTGGCCTCATCACACCTGTCTATATTGACTACACAGTGTCCAGAAAATGGTGGGAATTTTTATGGGGGTATTAGTAACTACAAAGCGTTGGTGAATGTCCAGCAGACCAGAGGCTCACTCATCTTGTAGTTGTAGCTCTGGTGCTGAAATCAGGTGGTCCCACCTCTCCGTGCTTGCGGGCAATAATGGTGGTCTCTGTCACAAGTACTGCACAGATACACTCGAGTAAAGTCACCAACTGAATAGACACTGCTTTGTTGACAACAGAAACTCACAGCTCTGCAATCAAAGTATGGGCCATGTGTCAAAATCTATTCTCTACCCACGTCTGGACACAACACTGACACAACAACCACATCATACAGACAGGTCAGATCTCTCTGACCAAACAGCACATTTACCATGGTGGTTTTACATCAGATAGATCCTCCCAGACTATAGATTCTGAAAAATATTTATTAGTTTTCTGCCCTAAAAGAGGATAGGTAATATGTTTCATTATTCTCAACACTTGATCTGTCTTGCCTAACCCTTGCTGGAGTTTATGTACATTGTTGGTCCCTAGACCCTGACTTGGGCGGGGGGTCTAGAGCAAATCCCTACTTGTTTGTAAGGCTAGATTTCGATATGGCAGTATCAAATCACTCAAACATGAAACAATATTCAAAATATATAAGGAAATAATTTCAATCTTACCAGATTATGAATAAATAACACAGAATTGCTAGCAAAACTCAGCTGAGCTGCTGGCTATAGTATGGCGTCCCTAAATTTATTTCACTTTCTTTCATATGGAAATCACCACACTTTAAAATCTGTGTCTATCACTGAACAACTATTGAAGAATGGCCCCAAATGCGCTCTGAGCGCTAATAATATGATTGTCTGTGGCCAATCACTGCCTAGGTTTATTTTAAATTCAAATTTCCTACCCTAAAGTCATTTCAGTCATGCTTCAGTCAAGTATGGATGTTTATCTGTTAGTCTGTCCGTCTCTACTTGTGTTTCTACAAAAATGTACTCGATTTTTGAACCAACCTTTCTCTCCCCTCCAAAATTTTGTCGTTAAAAGTTATATTTAGACACAGCTACCACCAATGTCCCTCTCTTCCATACTACGTAGATTTGAACACCTGCGTCTCGAGGTCGTGTTTTTTTTTGTGCAATTAGCGACACTTTTAGATTCAATACAGTCTGTCGATGATGTGAACAACACTGTCTTTTGTCATTATCTTCAATATTATCTATCCGTCTGTAAAATTAAGAACATATTAGTTCACTGCTCTGAATGGGCCATCCGGCCAGCTAATTTTTTATATTCCTAACATTAATATTAAGAAAAAAGTACTTTTTAAATTTTGTAATATTTCGAACATCTGCGTTTAGCCGCTGAATTCAAATCAAGGGCTTGGTATCGCGCAAAAGCGTCCAATAAATGACTGTGGCGTAACATATCTATGGTCCCTTCTGTCGAGTTGCTTACTTTTTTATGTCAACTTGGGAAACGTGACTTTTCTCCGTTTCCCCCCCAATTGCGTCTCCTTAGCCTTTCTAGTCTCACGCAATCTTTCCAGTCATATTTTTTTCCTTTTTGATCCGCCGTTCCCCTCCTGTCTAGCAAGTCAATTATTATGGAGGATGATGACCCGCGGTCTAGGCGATCATGTACTATTCGCAGCCTACGCATTATGTTTTTATCCTTAAATGTTATCTTTGGAGGTATTTTACCGTTGTATCTCTGTCAATTTCACTACACATGCCTATACAGATGGGTCAGCAACAAATGTTAGGAATGGAGGTGCCGGTATCTTTATCTCATATCCTTACAACCACCATGAGACTAGGCACATTCCCACTGGTAAATTCTGTTCCAGCTATACGGCTGAGGTTCAAGCTCTAGAGCAAGCTGCAAATATGATTTATAACACCAACTCTGACTGTCACCTGGTAGTCATCCTCACAGATGCACTGCCTGTCCTGCAAGCTCTCAAGGGTGGTAAACTCCCTGTGGTGGATTAACACCGGGGAGGTTATTGATGGTAAATAAATGAAAAACTAAGTGTCAACAGCGTGAGGTCAAGCTATGTAAGACCCTGAGTCTAATAGTTGAAAATGGTGTTGATGAGTTCTCAGGGGACCTAACGCTACCTCCCTCAGATCTCACGCTGTGCAATATTTTTATATCTATTGTGTCATGTTTGTTATATGGCTACGTGTCTAGGGTAATGCAAATGTAGTGATATATGCCTGAAGAAAACAAACACAACTTTAACTCAATGAAAATTGAATCAACAAGACTGGGGTTAAAGTTAGAATATTATATTACAATTTTCATTTCCTGTACCTCAAATCTTTTGGGACAGGAATGTTTAAAACTTAAAATGAAGTGTATTTATGTACAGCATTAAATAAATATGAAGGACATCTTGTCCATAAATGTCACTACTACAATGTTTATAGAATTTTATTCCCTGCTGAAACAATACTGTCTTATGAAGTGTCACTACTTGGAAGGACTGGGTGTCTCATCATTTCACAAAACAGTTTATATTAGCGTGTGGAGAGTACAACGTGATGAATTGACATAAGCCCGCAATCTTATGGCTTATCTTGTGGTTCCTTTGAAGATATATGACTTGCTGGAAAATACACACTCGTTCACTACAGTGTTCTCTGGAGGCAGATAAGACTTCAACATTCAAGCAACCAGCATGTTGCCTCGAAACTCTGCAGCTCCAGGTTATGGCTCACTGGGTAATATATGACTCAACTCTGCAACAAGAGTAACAGGCCTCCCTAAGTACTCTATATACATATGTGTATCTCCACAACTATCAATTAAACAGCATTAAACATGCGTTGTGATCAGATAAAAGAGCTACCCAAAATAGCTACAGTCCCTACTTTTAATTGTGACTGCTTCATAATCAGGGGGTATCTTCTTCTTCCCACATGGTTTCAACGCCCCTGTCACTTTAAATCTTCGTTATCTTCAGCTGGGATACACTCTTTTCTTTTTCTTTTTCTAGTGATCTGTTCATTCTTTTCATATGAAATCTTATTTATTTTTAAAGTTATTAGAACCTGAGATCTGCCGAAGACTGCCAGTGGCTTCCTGGTCTTACAGTCGTAATATTTTATATAACCATTTTCCAACACAATGTACTTTCATTTGCTTCATATGTCTACTTAGGCATGCCTGTGCTCCTAGTATGTCGCAAGCTTCCACAAAGGCAAATGTCGCACAACACAAAATTTGTGGGCACCCTATCTGGGTTAGCCTCTACATAATAATAATATATATACATCAATAAAAATGTTTATCTTACCGCAATCAATGAAATATTTCACAAGTATAAGGTTAACTAGCGATCAATGGCACAAGTTCAGATCGCCGACTTCCAAACTGCAAAGGCAATTGGTCACAAATTTCTCTGCCTCTGCTCTTAACCCTTCTTGGAGGAAATATTTTTTCAAGTGGCACTTATGCTTAGCAAAGCGTTCGTTTTATCCCCTCTCTTCCTAGACTAACCTCAACCAATCAAATCAAGTCAAGCCAATTTGACTTTCTTTCAAAAAACGCGTTAGAAAATGTAACATCCGAAGATTTTCAAAGTTGAGCGGTTACCACTGTGTATGTCTGTCTGTCTTCAATTTTTATTTTCTACGATATCTCTGTTGTTATTGAAGCGATTTTAAAAATTGAAAGTGATTATTAACCGGACAATTGTCCTTTATCTAGCCAGTATGTTTTCATTTATCCTAGTTCTCATCTTCGTACTTTCTCTTCTTTCTCTATTCAGAACAACATACTTTTACTCTAAGGCAAGATAACATATTATAAGGATTAATATGTGTCGTGGTTGAGTTAGAGTGTAGAGTATTTGTCGAGTTGGACAATAGTATTGAAATCGACAAGGGATAGTGAACTGACAGAGTTATAGCTTACACATAGATAAAGTGTAATAGGAGGTGGACTTGAGACAAACCTGGGAAGAGTTATTAAAGTTATTATCTCTCCAAGCCCTCAACACACTTATACTGTCTAAGCACCTCCTGCTCTCACTCTTTTCTCTTATCAAAATAGAGATTATAGTAAAGAGCTTGAAACAATTTAATTATGGATGGAAGGGTCGTGAACAGCGCATTAATAAATGTGTACACTTTATTAAAGAAGAAAAGCATGAAAATAATGCATCTCATCACAACAACATAAAATTACATCAATAATCAAAATATGCCAAATACACCAACAACACACACACACAACCAATCATAAAACCTACAGAACACGGAGAAATAAATAAACCGAGGGACAGTCCGTTTGCTTTCGTGGGACCAAATGTAATAGCTCCAATGTCTTTACGTAAATATATACTCCATGGGTGATGGAATTGACCTGTAAATCCAATGAAGGCGCTAACTTTGGGGACCCCTAATTGCGTGAGGGGGGCTGGAACTTTGTATTTATCTCTGGTTTACCAAATGAATAGGCTGAGTGTCAGTCTGTCCGCTTTCGTGGGACCAAATGAAATAGCTCCAATGTCTTTACGTAAATATATACTCCATGGGTGATAGAATTAACCTGTAAATCCAATGTAGGCTCTAAACGTTGGTGCCCCTAATTGCGCGAGGGGGACTGGAACTCTGTCTATCTCTCCTGCTGACCAAATAAACAAACTGAGCGACAGCCTGTCCGCTTTCGTGGGACCAAGGCACTAGATCCAGAAAAGTGTCTTACATGTAGATCCTTCAAGGTGAGGGAATAAGTCTACAAAACTTTCCTCGGTGGTGCTAAACGTTGGTGACCCCTAATTGCGTGAGGGGGGCTGGAACTCTGTCTATCTTTGGCTGGCCGCTCCTAAGTGTGAGGTTCTACATAACCCAGAAATACACCAGACGAAGTTACTTGAGGACAAAGAGTCCCAGGCGCTCTTATCCGGCGCTATTGCTTGCTTGGCATTAAATCCGGTTTAGGCTGGTTTGACTGTGGTTGACTGAGTGCCCCGTTTAGGCACACAGAGGCTGGTGATTGAAATTCTGCTATAGACCCTGAGCGGATTGATATGCTGGAAGCCGCCATGCTCTGACTGGCGCTCAATAGGCGAGTAGGAGACTACTACTGCAACCGATGATTTCAGATTTAGCGTTGGCTTGTTACACTACGTGAGCTTAACTTCCGTCAGATTACAGCATGTGACATTACAACATTAAATCATATGCCCCTTGGGGGAAAAATATGATCCCACAAATGAAGACATAGAAAACTGCAATGTTCCTGCTATAATAATACAGCTGTGGCTGAATCATAAGATATAATTATATCTATGCCTGGTGACTGCTTTCTGTGAAAGTTATAGACTAGTGCCTAGCCACACAAGTAAGCATAAAATGATTCTCCCTTGCCACTAGAAATATCTATCAAAAAGGAGTAAGTGACTTTCTCCTATAATTCAGTGTTAAGTGGATGATCCACACCTCTGACCTTATCTTGCAGAAATGACAGTTAATTTTGCTGACTCTTAACCCAATGGTAAGCATTGTATGAACTGATTCTACGCCTAGTATCTGTTATTGTAAGTTTATCATTTCCCATTATAAACCGTAACAGTTTAAGCACCACTTAACTAAGGCCGTAGACAGCGCTACATTATCACTGAATTAAATTTACCGGGAGAAATCTTCAAAAATGAAGTAAGTCACATTCCTATCAGATATATAAAAAGCTAACATGAATATTTATATATTCATAAGACATGTCAACTCACCCCGAAAAATGACTAGAGATAGGCCTTAACATTTAGTTCTGTGTTAAAGTCTGCCTTATCTCATGATGGTCCATCTCGGCCAGGAAAATATTCACGAGTGTGTTAGTCTATTAAGACTAACCAGATTTATAGTTTACATACAACGCCACCCAGGACACCTGCATGACCTGATTCTACAGATGTATCGGCGTAATGCGTAATAAAGAGTAAGACAAGGGTTATTCTAGAGACATCAAGGAAGTGGAGGGGAACTGCGGTAAGACGTGGAATAAAATGGATGGGTTTGAAAAAAAATCGAAAAAAGGTGATTCGTCTTACGAGGACAAAAGACAAAGAAAATAGTCTACGTTACGGCCACAAGGCCTTCGTCAGGAAAGGAAAGAAAGTGAAGGCTAGATAGGACACATAAAAACTAAATAAAATAAAAACTGGGTACTTCCCTGAAGGCAAGAACCGAAATTCTATCAAAATCACTGTCTGTTTGTAAGCGCGTGGCTGAACAGAAGTCATTTTTCTGTTCAGCCACGCGCGCTTACAAAACAGTAGTGAGAATTTCGGTTCTTGCCTTCAGGGAAGTACCCAGTTTTTATTTTATTTAGTTTTTATGTGTCCTATCTAGCCTTCACTTTCTTTCCTTTCCTGACGAAGGCCTTGTGGCCGTAACGTAGACTATTTTCTTTGTCTTTTGTCCTCGTAAGACGAATCACCTTTTTTCGATTTTTTTTCAAACCCATCTAGAGACATCAGAAGTCAACAACCGCAAGAAAGTTCCTTCAGGTAGAGAAATGCATAATATTATGAGAGCTCTAACTCGTCTAAGGGGCAAAACCCAGAGAGTGACCGCGATTGTTATCTCCCCCTTGTTTCGAAGATGAAACGGTTACCCAGGCCTCAAAGGGTACCACCCGCTAGCAGAAACGTTTCTCTGGTCAAACGAACACCAGGTGCGCTGATGTAACGTTATCTGACCGTTGAAGGCCAGAACGTAAACAAAGCGCGGGGTGGGTCTGCGAAGGAGGAATTGCAGGTAGAATATGAAAATACAAAATGTCAAGGAAACCCGAACATTAAAAAGTAATAACATATGGAACGAAATGGTAAAATAAATTAACAGTCACTGTGACAATATGGTATTCCAATAAACAATATTATCGTTTCTGTCCTTTCCTTTTATTTAATTTTCCATTAGAATGCAATACATTATCTACGTTTGTCTTTCCCCTTTCTCTGCCCTGCACACATTTGGTTTGCTAGTTTCAGTTCCACAATGCACAAGTTAGGTTAGATTTTTTTCCATGTTAACCCCCCCCCCCCCCTTTTTTTTTCTCTCTCGCCCGTTCTTTGAAAACGAAACAACGCGTTGGCCGGCTGCCAAACTGTCTAATGGTCGTTTTAAATATTAGGACGGGTAACGAAAAAAGCTTGTGGTTTTTGGGCGTGGGTATCCTACGCTTGGCATTAGTTAATTCAAATCTTGGACAAGCGATGGCCTTGGGAAAAAAAATTCAAACATGTTGTAGTTATTTATAGTTACAACCTGTCTCTAAATAATAGGGCGGGTGTCTATGCGGTTTCTGGGGGATAGGTGCCCTCTTCCAACTTATGGTAAAAAAATCAAGGAGTGTCCAATTCTAAGCTGAAAGTTTGACCTTGGTCCTCAACATTTTCAAATATAGTAGGAGTGGTTATAGGCGGAAAATTTACGTTACTAGATGTTTGAATCGGGGAAATTTGAGGGGGGTGTCACAAGGAGTTCGTTTTACTACACTCCCACATGAGAAATGAACTAAACAAGGTAGCTGCCAAAAAGAGAACCATACTTCAGTGGGTACCATCTCATTGTGGTGTACCCGGAAATGAAAAGGCAGATAAACTTGCAAAAAAGGGAGGAGAATGTGAACACGAAGATAATGAAATCACATACATTGAGAAAAAGAGAGCTATCCTGACTATCAGACGAGAACAGAATCAACCCAACGACGACTACCACCCTCTTGACCGGCAGGGACAGATAACCATTTTTCGCCTCAGGACAGGGCATAACAAACTGAATAAACACATGCACAAGCTACGATTGTCTGATTCACCACTGTGCACATGTGGATTAAACGAACAAACTGCTGAGCATGTTCTACAGGATTGTCCTCTGTATGACCAGTTAAGAAAGATATACTGGCCCAATGACTCAACACTAAACTCAAAGCTATATTGAGCTAAAGAGGAACTTCAAACAACAGTCGAATTCATCATGAGAACTCGTCTGACGGTGTAATCATCAAAGATGCGATCGCAAGAAGAAGAAGAAGAGTTACGAGTAATACTGTACAATTGTCATTTTCGAAAAAAAGAACTGTTTTATCTGACCTTATCACGAGACGACATAAGTATCATATTTGGAACTGAACATTATATTTTACACACCAAAATGCTTGTAGCGAGATGTTAATATTGGCATTTCATTATTCTAAGCCATTAGATTGAAGACAACAAAGAGAGTGGGAGGGGAGAGAGGTGTAGGGGAAACAGTAAATCTAATTTTGCCGATGTCTTAGCCAGTCTATCACCAAACTAAAGCCCGTTACTGTCCCATGTTTCTGTGCCATACAATAGGATTGACTTGACTTGAGTTGAAGATTCTAATTTTTGCGCTGGACTTCATTTCCAAATGAAATGAAAGCTTTCCCCCTGCCTTGTCACTGCCTGTTCATAATTTCCAGAGGTTTTCAACATAGGACATCAAGCTGGATATTTAGTTTTGTCATCTATTAATGTTATCCCTAAATGCATATTGTTTCACGGCAGAACACATTTGTAAAAATGCACAAACATAAGACAAATGGTTGCTGATGTTTCAGAACTCATGACGACAGTCATTTTGATAGTACCGGTAGTAATCATAGTAGGCCTACCGGTAGTAATCATAGTAGGCCTACCGGTAGTAATCATAGTAGGCCTACCGGTAGTAATCATAGTAGGCCTACCGGTAGTAATCATAGTAGGCCTACCGGTAGTAATACATTCAGTCTTATCAGGTAAAACACATTGATACAAAAACCGCCACTGCAGGAGCTGCAAGGATGTCTCTGTAAATGGAAAAAAAGACATAATGCTGACTATAAGATGTATAAACCTTCGCCCCAACTCGTGGGTGCCCGGGCACCCAGAGGCCCATTTAAAACATGTTTTCAAAAACTAAAGCATTATTTTTCATTTGGTGCGTACACATAAAAAAAGAAAATACGTGTTGCGGGGGTGGGGAGAAGAGAGTTTCATAGTCCTTTACCTAACTCGTGGGTGCCAATACACCCATTACTTTGTACAGGGAAATAATTATATAGATTTGATTCGGTGTATCATTAAATATGCTGTATTACACTCACAAGACATTACTGAGAGCAAATACAGATTATGAGTTATTTCTCCTGTATAATCTAGAGTAACTTCCCTTCAGCTTCCTTTTCATGGCCGACATGTTCCACAGTTTGGATACTAAATGTTTTGGATTGGAGAAAGATATCAGTAAAGGTGAGGAAGCTTAATTTTCTTGTTCAATTGATGGGTTTTTGTCAAGTAAAGTTGCCAACCACTACATCTATTAAATATATAGTGTTACAGGAATGACTTTAGACAGGTGTATTTTTAGCTTTCCTCACACTTATACCAGACTAATTTCCTTTAGGCCTACCTTTTGCTAAATTTTGTCGATAAAAGTGTTTCTTGAAGATAATTTTGTACATGTAGCATAACATATTAAACTATAATAATAGTATTAATAGAGGTTTTTTTCCTTTTATATTTGCCAGGATCGGAATGTATTTGAGAGCCTTTCCCGCAGTGGAGATCAGACTGAAGATGCTGAGGAAGATGAGCGCTGCAATGAATCCGTCACATCAGATGATGCTGACAGCAGTCAGATGAGCTGGAGGCCCTCCGAAAACAGTGATTCTGGTAGAGAGAGGAACTCTGATGTTGAGAGCACTGGTGGAAATATGTTTTCTGATGTCAATGCAGATGATGCAGGAATGGTGCAAATAGGTGTTGAAGATCAGATGGTAGCCAAAGACAATACACATTAGTCATTTTTGCCGTGACCTCGCGCCTAAAAATAGATTTCCACACTGGCACTTCCGCAGTTCAGATATGAATTTCGTGGAATTAGCATGTCTGTCGTTGCTTGTAGTACGAGCACGCAGGAAAAGACTACAAAAAAGACGATTCTGGGTGCATCCACTGATAAGCCAGCGGCTACTAAAGGGACAGTTTCACAAAATAAACGAGGATCTACGAAGTGACCCTGCAAAATTTTCTGGTTACTTTAGAATGTCCATAAATTCATTTGACAAACTGCTTTCAATTGTGGGCCAGCTGATTACAAAGCAAACTACAGTGATGCGAAAACCTGTTAGTCCAGAGGAAAGATTGGCTGTGACTCTTAGGTAAGTTTTTATAAAACATTTTTGACTGCATGAGAAATTTATGTTTTGACTTTGTTGAGTGTTTAGGATGATAGAAGAAAAGAAAAAAGGTTTATATTTTTTCTTCACAAATCCTTCCCCAAACTTTTTTCCGAAACCACACCTGGCTTGCTGGCTAGTAATGATAACGAAGCACAGACAGTACCCAGCTGAGTGAGAGAGAGGTGCAGAGAGTAAACGCATTGTCTGGTCCCTGATTGTCCATTGACCCTGAACTTAGAGACGCTGACCTATCTGTATATTACGTCAGGAGGCTCTGTTCTTGGCAATCTCCTCCACCCACACACTACCAAAATCTGGTCAAGTATACGCTGTTTGGCGTACTTTCATAGACCACTTATTTCTCAGTGAGAAGGCTTAAAACTTCCCAGAAACAAAACTAAATATGTATTTAATTTTTAATTCATCAGGTATTTCATACATATATCACTACCTCATAATTTCACCCCACAGGCCATCATTCATTTCACAGATAAATAACCAGGACATTGATCTTTATGTAAATATTTATGTCAGTGAAAATAAAATCAATATAGTGCTAATTTAATCACTGTTTTGAGATTCATTGGACCCTGAAATATTGTGGCTGCCAGATGACTACACTGACGAGGATGCTGTAGCAGGTCCAGGGCACAACTGCTGTTGAAGCAGCACATTTGGCTGTACTTGTTTGGGTGGCTCTGGATAATATGATGGAAGGCTTGTCAGTTTTTGAACTTCCTCTTGAATGACATTCATTATCTTAATGCGCACCCACATTTTATCCTGCTGGTCAAAACTCTTCAGTGCTGGCCGAAGAGACAGTAAAAACTGCTTATCGTCATCATCCTTATCACCTGATGTTGCCGTCTGCTTTTCCAGCAAGTGAATCAAGTTTTTTTCAAAGGATGAACTCCTCTCTGTTTTTTTCCTATGTTTCTCTGCAAGAGAAGACTCCTGCACAGTTGATGGACTTGCTATTTCGCTCTCCATCACTAAAGAGTCTTCCTCACTAGGTTTGTCATCAACATTAAGTGGCGACAATGAGGATGTTGTTGGTCGCTGATGCAGCGTGGGGAGCAAAAACTTCAGTTGCTCAAAATATACATATTTTCTTTTTTTAGTGGATCTACCAGATCCAGAAGGATTTTTCTGCTCTGCTGAAATTTCTCTTCGGAATGAATCCTTTAAAGATTTCCAGCGTTTTTGCACTTCATTACCTGAAAAAAACTTGTCCATATTTGTTGAAGTTTTTTGTGGTTTAAATTTTTTACAGGATGGGGTAACCAGCCCCATGCCCAACCCTCCTTAGTCGCTTTCTACGACATGCACGGAAGGGAACAGTGTTACTATTCTTTGCTCCCCTTTCGGGCCCTGGTAACACACGTCAAATAAAACACAGCCATCGAAGACAGGGGAAGGTCCTCTCGCAGGGAGGCGTATGATGCAACACAGAGAAAGCCGAAAGGAGTCTGTGTTGCTGACTAACCTTCTTTCTTCTAGAACTTCCAGATTTGGCACCTGGAATGTTCGGACATTAAACGAACAAGGGAAAGTGGCACAAGTAGCAGCAGAAATGAGGGAATATAAAATCAAGGTTCTGGGAATGTGTGAAACAAAGTGGAAGGGGGTAGACAGGAAGAAACTCATCACAGGTGAATTGGTGCTGTCCTCAGGACATGAAGACGAAAGTTCACACCACAGTGAAGGGGTAGCTCTTATGTTATCTAAAGAAGCACAGAAAGCACTCATTGAATGGGAAGCTGTTGGACCCAGAATAATAACAGCCACTTTTAAAACAGCTAAAAAGAAAATACATGTAAATGTCATCCAATGTTATGCACCAACTAATGACAAAGAAGAGTCGGTGAAAGAAGCATTTTATACTAGACTACAGGAAATTATGGATAAAGTAAAAAGAAGAGACATCACAGTTTTGATGGGTGACATGAATGCAAAGATAGGTATAGTCAATACCGGATTTGAAGAAGTCATGAGAAAACATGGGCTAGGAATAATGAATGAATATGGGGAACTATTCTCAAACTTCTGTGCTTCAAATCAACTGGCTATAGGAGGAAGCATGTTTCCACATAAGAGAATACACAAGGCAACATGGATATCACTAGACCATAGAACAAAAAAATCAGATTGATCATATATGCAAGAAGTTTAGATCATCATTGCAGGATGTAAAGGTATATAGAGGAGCAGATGTGGCATCAGATCACCACCTTCTGATAGCCAAAGTAAAAATGAAACTCAATAGATATGCAACAATGCAAAATTACAGACAATTTAATGTAGGACATCTAAGAAATCAAGAAACAAGAGACAAATTTGCGGTCACAGTATCTAACAAATTCCAAGTGCTCCAACAGCTGGAAGATGTAGAGAATACAGAAGACTATTGGCAGCAGGTCAAAACTGTATGGAATGAGATGTGTGAAGAAATACTGGGGAAAAGAGAAAGACAACAAAAAGCATGGATAACAACATAAACCATCAATAAGATAAAAGACAGAAAAAACAAGAAATCAGATTTAAACACAAGCAAAACCAGAAGTTCCAAAGCCAAGGCTCAAGAAGTGTACAAGGAAGCAAACAAAGAAGTAAAAAGAAGTATCAAAAGAGACAAGAGGAAGTATATTGAGGAGTTGGCAAGAGAGGCAGAAGATGCTGCAGCCAAAGGAAATGTGAGAGAACTGTATAGCACAAAGAAGCTAACAGGGAAATACAAGCAAACGTTGCCTCATAAAAGACAAGAATGGGAAACTGCTCAGCAATATACAGGAGCAAATGAAGAGGTGGACAGAATATTTTGGTGACCTTCTCAATACACCAGCTCCACAAAACCCCCCGGACATCCAGCCAGCAGAAGAAGAGCTACAAATTAACGGTGAAAGACCAACGAAGGAAGAAATAAAGAAAGCCATAAAGCTTCTAAGAGATGGAAAAGCAGCTGGACCTGATGGCATTCCAGCAGAGGCCATAAAAGCAGATATCGACACGGCTACAGAGATGGTATATAAATTACTTGGTAAAGTCTGGGAAAAGGAAGAGATACCAGCAGAATGGAAGGAAGGATATCTGGTTAAGTTGCCTAAGAAGGGAAATTTACAAATTATAGAGGAATAATTTTACTATCAGTGCACAAATTATATTAGGAATAATGAGAGATGAACAAGCAGGTTTTACTATCAGTGCCAGGAATTCACCACTAAAAGTATTAAACAGGATTACTCCTTGAAACAGTTAGCGCAGATTAAAAGAGTCGACCATAGACAAGAAACTGAGAGATATAACAAGCAGGTTTTCGACAAAACAGATTCATATTTTTACATTATGACCAGATAGCCAGTATTGAGAATAATAGCAATAATAATGAACAAAGTCTGGAATGGAATTCAACCACTATACACATATCGGAGCTTAAAGTGGACTACGAAAAGCGCTGACCACAATTTCCAGTGTCTATAACTTTGACAGTGTAGACAGAGAATCACTTTGGAAATTGATGAGGCATTGTCGAATGGAGTTCCCCTGAAGATCATTAATTTAATAAAGAAAACATATGAAGACATAATGACATGCAGAGTTCGTTTTTCACGAAGGACAGCTTACAGAACCGTTTGGGATAAGAAACAGGAGTGCGACACAGGGATGCCTCTTGTCTCCATTTCTTTTCTTACTAGCAATAGACTGGGTTAGTTCTATGGTATTTTCGTGTGTTATGTAATAAGATTATCATCGACAACACACAACAGAAATGGAATCCAGTGGACTCTGACTAAGCATTTGGATGATCTGGATTTTGCTGATGACTTGGCTCTTCTGTCCCATAATCGTAATCAGATGCAGGACAAATTGAAAACACTTGATGAGAGGTCACAGCAATTGGGTCTGAAAATACACAGGGACAAGACAAAAATAATGAGAATAAATGCAGGTAATGATAACAGGGTTGAACTTGAAGAAACACCAATACAAGATGTAGAATCGTACACATATCTTGGCAGTAATATAGACAAAGTTGGAGGGACAGACAGCGATATCAAAATAAGAATACAAGAGGAGCTTTCATTGCATTGGGAAATATATGGAGATCAAGAGAAATCGGATCCAACACGAAAATAAGAATCTTCAGCTCAAATGTGAAGTCAGTCCTATTGTATGGCTCTGAGACAAAAACAACAACCAAAAAGCTACAGACTTTCATAAATGGGTGCTTGCGTAGAATAGAGGGATTAAAATGGTATGACAAGGTTACCAACGTGGAACTGATGACAAGAACTAGACAAGTGCCAGTGGAACAAGAGATGAAAAGAAGACGATGGCGATGGATAGGACACACACTGAGGAAACCTGTTGATAGCATTACAAGGCAGTCCTTGTTCTGGAACCCCCAGGGCAAGAGAGGCAGACCAAGAAGCACATGGAGAAGAGAGCTGGAAACAGAGGTGAAAATGATGAGGAGAACGTGGAAAGAACTTGAGATGATGGCACGTGACAGGAGGACTTGGCATGTGTTTGTTGAAGGCCTATGCTCCTTTGGGAGTGGAGGGTTATGATGATGATGACCTGAAAAAAATTGACATCAAAAAATTAAAATATTGACCGTGCTATATAACTGTAATGTAAATATATATGTTTGATTTAATAAAAAATGTTAAAATTGGTATTTTATACAATTTATGCACAGGATCTTGTTATGTACTCTTTTAGGTTCCTGGCTACAGGTAACAGCTTTGCTTCCATTCACTTTGAATACCTGCTGGGGAGGACAACGATTGGCTGCCTAGTGAAAGAGACATGTGAGGCACTTTGGGAGTCCTTGCTTCCAATATACTTGAAGCAAAAGACAACAGAAGAATGGGAAGAAGTAGCTAACCAGTTCTACAGAAACACAAAGTTTCCAAACTGTGTGGGTGCAATAGATGGAAAACATGTTCGCATTAGAAATGTACAGCACTCTGGTTCAATGAACTTTAATTACAAACATTTCTTTTCCATTGTGCTTCTTGGTCTTGTTGATGCTGACTACTGTTTCACAGCTATCGATGTGGGTGCTTATGGGAAAAGTAGTGATTCTAATGTGTTCAAAAACTCAGTTTTGGGCCAAAAAGTGGATAAAAACAAAATGAATTTTCCTCCACCTAAACAGCTACCCAATGATGACAATGGGACCCCTATGCCATTTGTGATTGTTGGAGATGAGGCGTTTGCACTATCTGCAAGGGTCATCCGGCCATATCCACACAAAAATCTTAGCTTGAAAAAAAAAGTATTCAATTATAGGTTAACTAGTGCAAGAAGAATGGTAGAGTGCACGTTTGGAATCATGGCCAATAAATGGCGCATCTTCCATAAAGCTATGGAAGTCGACGTCGACTTTGCACAGTTGATTACCCAAACATGCTGTGTATTACATAATTTTGTGAGAAACGAAGATGGTTTTCATTTTGAGGATACTCTATTCGAGTGCCCTTTGGACAACATTCCTCAGCATGGAGTGCGGGGAGACTTTAGTGGAGTCTCAAACAGAGAGTACTTTGCAGATTATTTCTCTTCTACAAAGGGTTCAGTTCCATGGCAGTATGACAACATTTGAGTGTTAAATATTTTTTAAGTATATGGCTGCCATCCAGTTACTTAAGTTGCTGTATGACATGGTTGTTAACTAACCATGAATGTTAATAAATAAATATTGTACACCACAGAGTATGAGTTATTAATTAACAATAATTTACCAGGTTAAACAGGTTTAAACACAGAGTGTATTAAAAACATTAAATACCTTTCTGTCCTTTATCCTCTGCCTCTAAATTTTCCCATCCTGGATATAGGGCTCTGTAGACTTCTTCACACAATTTGATTTTTAGGATTCTATTACTATATTCTGGAAGCGCCGAGTTTTAAAGACCTGGCCTTTTTTCCACTTCAAGTATTAACCTTTCGGATTCAAAATAACTAATTTTTACGCAAATGTTCTTGATAAATCCAAATTCAGAAAAGAAATGTCAGGACAGTGTACAACACAAGTTCATCTGCTGACATACTTGGTCACGTGATAAAGTTCAAGGTTATATAGCCCAATCATGTATAAACGCCGGCGATACGCGAAGAAAATGGAACCAGTTGCATTGTTTTCTACGCAGCGGGAAAAACTTTGCTTGTCTGTCTGCTTTCTCTAAATCCCTACTGTTTCATTTTCCACGTACGAGATACACGCAGCAAGAAAACGCTCTTCTGCACCCAGCCTAAGTGTTTTCCACCAATTAAAAAAACAGCAATACACAATATTTTCATAGCCAATAAGAAAGTGTTGGCAACCGAAACAGACACGCCATCTGAGGCTTTTGAACTATTCCTAACTTTAGATATTGTGAACATTATTGTCGAATGCACAAATAGGGAAGGTCATGAAAAGTATGATTGTGATGGGAATGTGTAGTCAGATACTGATAATGTTGAAATAAGAGCTCTTTTTGCAGCTTTGCTTGCTTTAAGATCTCTGTCTCAACCAAGGGCATCTTGACACGAAAGTCATTTTCAGCGACATATGGGGGAAGCCCCTTTGTCAGATCATTGTTTAAGTACAAAAGATTTGTCAGGCTGTTGGGGTGCTTGCGCTTTGATGATAAAGCCACTCGCACAGAAAGAAGAAGCAAAGACCCTTTTGCTCCAGTCAGGGAAGTTTGAAAGACATTTGAGAAGAAACTACAATTCTAGTCCTTTCCTGACTATTGAGGAACAACTGGTACCTTTCAGAGGAAGATGCAAATTCTGGATGTATATACCGAGCAAGCCAGACAGATATGGTGTCACCACGAGGCTTGCCCTAGCATTATTCATGCTATTGTTAGAGTGAGATAAACAAGTTAAGACAGCTCACAAGAAAAAAATAATGAAGGGAAGAAGTGATTGCAACTGACAACAGTTCGATATAGCTCACGTTTACTAAAAGTGGAGATCAACTAGGAACGTAAATAGAATGTTCGAGAACAGCGAAGGTCGACCAATAAATTTAAGGAAAAAGATTTTGGGTCAGTGAATCAGAAAGTGACGAAAGAGAAAAAAAAAAACACACCACGCAAAAAATGACCAGAGGTCATTAGTCCTGGGTTGGTCATCAGATGCTGAGAAGATTCGAGCAGATGTGTGGACAAGTTATAATGGTTTTTACAGCTTTTATATGAGAACCGCAAATATGCTCTCTCGTGTAAGTATCTGATGGCGAACATTTATATATATTGTATAAGATTGATTTTGTTTCTAGAAAGTGTTATAGAGGCAGGTCTGACCAGTTCATAAAGAAAAGATCAATAAGGATATAAAAGAAATGGTACGCTATTGAGGAGCATAGGTACCATGAGTATATAGTAGCAGATTTTGGGAAGACTAAGAATGTCTACAGGAGTTAATGGGATAAAGAGAATAGGAAAGTTTACAAGACATGGAGCTCAGGTATGAAGTACCCCTGATGTTTGACATACTTTGAATGACTCATCATGCCTGTTTCAGTATCATGTAAATAAAAGTTTTGATAGATCAGATAGGAGTTGATTTCCTCCTTAAATGTTGCTGAACGTAGGCCATGATTATGTTACACTACCACTATACGAGAAGTCACTATAGCATCAAAGAAGGAACTGAACGAACCTGAATTACATAAGATAAAGACAGTAGTATCATCCAGGAATTTACACCTCTGGCGGAGATGGCCAGTAATGATATTAACTGAAACTTGGAAGATAAAGAGAGAAGTTATAAACTTAAATCACATCACTAGGCCTGCCATCTGCTGATTATAACAATTACATAACAAGATGTAACCAAGTCAGTTACACATACTTCTAATTTGACGCCGTAACCAGCCCTGTCACAATGGCATCTACTGGCTGAATGAGGCAGACACTTGTTTTCCTCTGAGGGGTATACCTTAAATAGGAAAGGTTGGTCAACATCCAGAAAAGACCATGGAGAGAGGGTGGTCAAGGAATTAGTTGAGCCATACTTGATGACTGGCAGAAACATTACTTATCAATTTTTTTATAACCTACCTCAATACCTCCTCAAGAATGGCTTGACATCTGTTGGCACTGTCAAGAAAAACAAAACGTTCATTCCTGACTACCTCAAACATGAAAAAAAGCTGGTTTGTTATTGTGCACCAACAGGTTTGCATTCAATGACAACGCAACCCTGTTGACGTACAAGTCAAAGAAAAACAAATGTGTGAGACTTTTGAGCACTAGGCACAAAGATGACAAAACTGAAGAGGGAGAGAACAAGAAATCAGACATAGTACTCTTTTACAATGCCTCAAAAGGTGGAACGGATGGGATGAACAAGATGGCCCACAAATTCTCACGCAAGAGAAAGTCCAAGCGTTGGCCCATGGTCTTTTTCACAAATATTTTGGACCTTGGATGCCTTCCAGCTTTCGTGGTCTTTAGAGCTGCAAACCTAGACCACTGTCTGGCTGGAAAGGATGCACGATCTGATTTTAGTAGTATCAGGCCATGCAGAAGGTCTGCTCAATTGCCGCATTGGTTTACATGCATATTGTCTGTCTAGACTCTAGAGTGTGTTGGTTTACATGCATGTTGTCTGTCGACTCAAGAGTGTGTTGGTTTACATGCATGTTGTCTGTCCATAGTGTGTTGCAATGCCAGAATAAGAGTTGCGACAATGATTCAGCATATTTGGGCATTCATGTTTTGTTTCATTGTTAACTGAACAAAAAGTTCAATATTCAATGTTTATTGTTCTGAAGTAAATATCAAGAAAACTTCCATAACTCATGACCACTTATTTTTGTGAAGAAACTGAGTTTGCTCCATAAAACGTATGAGTGCCCAAGCACCCACAAGATAGGTATTGGGTTTTTTCTCTATATCAAATGTCTGGGCACCCACAAGTTGGGAATCATCATGCAGCATGTCCTTTGAAGAACGTCGCTCTCATCACAGTCGGCCCCTGCCTAGTTGGGAATCAGACTATGAAAAGCGAGTAGGGGTGAAGGTTAAAGAAAAAAGTTTAAAGGGACCACTTTTAACCCATATTTCCAGGCTGAAATTTTATCATCAGCTGCCATCTCCACAACAAAAGTCTGGCAGCAATCAATCTCCAACGGCCGCTGTCTTGATGTTATCTTCCAACTTACAGAGCTGTCTTCCTCTTGCTCTTTTGCCTTCAACTCTTCCTCCCATTATGCCTTATTATATGGCCAAGATATGTTAGCTGTCTAATTTTGATCATTCTCTTCATTCCTAGGTTTTCTAGAACCTCTTTATTTGTTCTCATCTCTTCCGACGAATTCTTTCTTCCAGCCGCATGCTGAAATTTACATATCCATAAATATAACAGAAGAGAGGGAGACTGAATAAAAAAAACATGTTGAAGGGAATTGGAAACATTCAACAGGGATAAAGATAAGGACAGACCTGGAATGAATAGCATATGATACAGACTTGGCATGAAACTATTGGGACCTAAAGGGACTTAAAGGCAGTACCATAACTAATAATGCAATAGAGGAGTGAAGTGTTGCAGACATCACTATACTAGGTCCAGCTTCGAGAGGTGGGGTGACTAGTACCCTTGCTTACTGCCTTTGTTTTCCTAACTCAAGAGCAGTCAGGTACCCATTTACAACTAGGTAGACTGAAGCGTAATACCACTGTTTCCAACCTGGTAATTGCTGCTCTGGCCAGTGCTCCAACCACACAGCCAATCCGACGCTTCCGATGGGTAAAGATGAAATTCTTACTGTAAGAAATAACGCATAAATATTATGTACGCCACTATGTATGATGTCTAATAGAATGTCTTTCCCTATCTAAAACAGTTCAGTTTGAAGAGCGAACGAGTGTTATTTCCTTCAGTAACAATTGCAACAAGTAATATTTAACGATTTCACACATTTAGTTATTATAAATGACACAATTAATCTTCATGTTGGCTATATTTGCCATTGTTTCTGACGTCCAGGATGTTACTACTAGTCTAATTATAATCACGGGACTGGAGTATATTGTAAAGTTTCTTTTGGAAGGAATAAAAGTGGTTTACTACATGCTGGTTGAGAGCTGCTCTGGGTCACACAAAACGTCTATTACTCTTCTTTGTGCCACAGAGCACTCTTAGTGAACGCATGTTGTTGCAGGATAAGGATGAGATGACAAGGGTGACGTATACTTGGTTACAGAGTCTTTTTGGTAGCGGTCAGATGTGTCCAGAATAGGCGTGATTCTCCGAGTTAATTCTCTTTCTCTCCCCCCCCAAGTTTTTCGTTGACAGAAGTGGGTTGTTGCCATATGCTACTCCGTTCATTACTGTAGGTTGGGCAGTACTGCAGGTGTTCGACTGTCATCGGGCTGGTACCGCAGGTGCAGAGATCTGTTGCACCAATTTTGTATTTGTGGTATCTCAATCTGTTGTGTCCAGTGCGTAGCCGAAAAATGATGATCTGTTCTTTCCTGGATAGTTGATGATATGCATCATTTTTCAAATAGCCCGGGTGCTCTCTTTCCTATTTGGACTTGAATGTAGCCTTTATAGTAGTCTTTGCCGCTGCGTAAGTTGTCTCTATATCATTTTGTTGTAAGGCACCTCCTTCCTTAGCAAGTCTGTCTGCCTCCTCATTTCCTGGTATGTTGCAATGGGCTGGTATCCACTGGATAGTGCACTTGTTGAAGCATTTGGCCAGTCTTTCAAGGGAGATTATCAGATCTTTCAATCCTTTAGTTTGGTGGCTCTTCAGCGCTGATATTACTGAGAGGGTATCTGTAAAGATTACTATGTTTTTCTGCCTGTGCTTTGCATTCAATAAGAGTTTCAGGGCTTCTGCTTCAGCACTGAAGTTATTGCAGTATTTGCCCGTGGCAATTGCCATAGAGTGGATTCTATTCTTTAATTTTATGAGGATGCCGGCACCCCCATTTTCAACTGCGTTTTTTGCTGAACCATCAATTTATGCATGTGCCCAAAGCTTTGCTGGAAATTTTTGGTCAATATAATTGGTTGCTATACACTTTCTTTGTGTTTATGTCTGTGTTCCCTTACTTTCAATGCCTGGAATATCGGATTTTAACTCAGGAAAGCATCTTATTTTCCACAATGGGATAGTTGAGCTTGTTGGGATTTTCTTTGCAACTGAGCTTACTATACTAGCATGGTATTTTTGCTAATTTTTTCTTTCGCTTGGGCTACAAAGTTAGTTCGCTTGAGCCTGCCTCTTCATTCTTTGGAACATGGGGTGTCCTTCGAGTCTCTTAAATTTTTCAGCTTGTTTTAGGACTCTGCTGTCACGTCTATCCTCCATTGACTGTAGCCCTATAATGTTTTCCATATGGTTGATTTGTGTGGACTTTAGGGCCCATGTTATAATACGTGCTGCTTGGTTTTGGAGTCTGTTTACTCTGTCAAAATTTGACTTTGCTGCCGTCGACCAAGCTGTGATGCCGTATTCCATAGCAGGTCTGACTCTGCCTGTGTACAGCTTTTTGAGGATATTCTCATCAGCACCCCATGTGGTACCAGCTAACTTTTTCATGATGGCCATGCGAAGTTTTGCCCTTTAGTTGTAGCTTTGCTTGCTGTGGTTTATTTGACAAGGTAAAAATAGTGTGTGTAGTTTTTTGTTCATTTATTTTGAGCAACCACTTTCTGGACCAACTTTCAAGGGCTAGCAGTGAATCCTGCATGCGCACTCTTGCTGTGGTGATGTATTCTTCTGAAGTCCACATGGCCAGGTCATCAGCATAGAGAGAGTTGTGGACATTCTTGTGGATGTTTTCTGTTATATCATTTATATATATGAGGAAGAGTGTTGGGGAAAGGACCATTGCAGTCTTTTTGCTTAATTGTCCGTGCACCTGCACTCTAGCTGTTCTGTTTGTTAGGTAGTGGCTGATCCAGTTATACTTCTTCCACAGACTCCATATTTAAGCATTTTAACTCGTAGCCCATCTTTCCAAACTTTATCAAATGCTTTCTCCATGTCTACCCAGACTGCTAAAGTGTGCTTTTCCTTCTTGGAAAGCATCTTCGATTTCTTGTGCAATGTAGGTGACTTGGTCCTCTGTAGACCTATGTTGCCTGAAGCCTGCCTGTTGGTGCAGTAAAATTTGTTTTTCTTCGAGGTGCCAACTCAATCTGGTATTGATCATTCTCTCCATAAGCTTTCCCGTGCAGCTTAGAAGGCTGATGGGTCTGTAGCTGTTGGGGTCCATTCGGTCTTTGTCCTTTTTGAGGATTGTAACTAGTACTGCTTCTTTCCAGGCCTGTGGTACAATTCCACGCTTCCAGCTATAGTTCATAATCTTGAGGAGGACTTTCTTGGCATTAGGCCCTAGCTCTTTAAGCATGTCATTTGTTACCCTGTCTTTTCCAGGTGGCTTTGTTTAAGGGATACAATGGCTGCTTCTAGCTCTCTCATGGTGAGGTTTGATGTCATGTGCTCTTCTGGAACAGTTGGTATATTTTGGTAAATTTCTTGCTCTTTGGTAATTTCCTGTTTTCTGTCCGGTGGAACATTTATCTGGCTCTCAAGTGAGAATTTTTGAGCAAAAACATTAGCTGCTTCTTTCTTTGTGAGTATTTTATCATTTTGTTGTAGGGCTATTTCCTTATTTTTGCATTCCTCATCATTTAAGGCCGCCTCCATAATTTTCTTCCATCTTTGTCAAGGTTAAGACTTTCTGTTGTTTTTATCCAACTATTTTTGGCTGAACAGTTTAACGTTTTCCTGTATTTTGCAGAGATAGCTTTGTAAGCGATGTTTGCCTCAACTGTTTTGTCCTTTTCTGCTACATGTCTGGCCTGTGTTTTTCCAGTTCTTCTGTCCAGTACGGCTTATAATCTTTTCTCGTGGTATTGATTCTAGGGCAGCTTTCAGAACTGCTTTATTAAATCCGTCAGCTATTTCTCCAATTCTTTTGTTTTGGGTGTTTATGGAACCACAGTATTTATCTGTCAGTGCTGAGAACTTGTTCCAGTTGGCATTTTTGTAGTTCCAGCAGGGTAATGGTTTATGGAAGTGGAGTGTATGTTCCATATTGATCATTAGTTTGATCGGTTTGTGGTCACTGCCTGCCAATTGGTTGAGCACAATGCGTTCAATCTTATGGTTGATGTCTCCTGTTGAGAAGGCAAGGTCGGGTGTCGAGATCGATTGCCATCTTCTTGAGCTGGGTGTATCATCTGCTCTATTGATGAGTTGTAGATTTGAGTCAATCTCCCAGTCCTCTACCTCAATGCCACAGGTATCAGCCTCTGTGTAACCCCACCTTTCTGAATGGCTGTTGAAATCACCAACAACCAGGCAGTTGGTGCGCCTAATCTCCATTGTGGCTAGTGAAAGATCTCTATCTGGGGTGGCATATAGGTTGTACACTCTAACGGTCTGGTCATCTATAGTGATATCACCTTAGAAATCTTAAGGCTCAGTTAAGATACTTAGTCGTTCTCCTTCTACCGTGAGGTGTAGAGGTAAGATACAGATAATTGATATTGAATGATAAGGACATTAATATTGAATGATAAGGACATTAAACTATCAGGAAATATCAAAAAATTGTATTTTGGACTTCTGAAGCATTTAGGTTTTGAGGTGTCATTGCCCTCTCACAGGGAAAGAGTGCGCCATGATCATTCTTCTCCAGTTAAAAAATGTCTTTTTAAATGCTAATAACCAGTTTTAAAAAATATAGCGTTTAGATGTTGCTAATTATTGTTTAGATGTTGTTAATTATTGCCTACAAAATTTTTTTTAATGAAATATGGACAGTATCTTAAAAAAAAACAAACTTCATTTTCACACTTTTTTCTTCCCCTGCGACAAATTGGCCTCTGGACACATTTTAAAAAATTATACAAGAACAAATAGATGTTTAAATCCTCTGAAAAAAATTGAGATATATTTATGTAGTATGCAGATTAATATGTACAAATTTAAAGCTTGTATCTTTTATACTTTTTGAAATATGAT
Organism: Oreohelix idahoensis; assembly: GCA_024509875.1. NCBI lineage: Eukaryota > Metazoa > Mollusca > Gastropoda > Stylommatophora > Oreohelicidae > Oreohelix > Oreohelix idahoensis. Next base: position 64,074 of record JAMPIV010010934.1, read on the forward strand.
GTTGTGAATATTGACTTTCATTCAACAAACTATATTTTTCGGTAATGTGTTTTGCAGATTTGCAATTTTCGGTCTCAAATATGTAGCTCCCATAAATCGAGGATTCCTCAGCAAGAGAGAGGTTGGTAAGAAAACGAAGATGGCTGTATACCGCTCCACCTATGTCCCAGTCTTGACATACGGATGCGAGTCATGGGCAATGACTACAACCCATAAAAGCCAGATCCAAACCTCAGAAATGAGGTATCTGAGGAAGGTGGTTGAAGTAACAAGAAGAGACATGGTACGCAACCAGACGATACGTCAAGGCCTTAAATCCTACCCCCTGCAGACCCAAGTAGAACAGTCCCAATTAAGATGGTTTGGCCATGTCTGCAGAATGGGAGAAGATCGGATACCACGACAAGCATGGGAAACAAAGAGCCAAGGATCCAGACCCCGAGGACGACCCAGAGTCCGCTGGGAGGACAACATTAGACAATCTTTGAAGGATCGAGTAAGTATATGTAGCTCTATAGTTTTCTTTGTGTGATCAGTATATTCCAGACTATATGCTGTTTGTCAGAGAAAGTTGTAAGATTATATTTAAGAAGACGGCAGTGTTCTGAAGTTGGTGTGATGTAACTTTTTCAATGTTGCGAAGTCCCCAATTTTTTAAAATGCTACAACTTTTTTATTTGTTGTCCTATTTAAAAAAATAAAGTACCAAATTTCCTGATTTACCAAGGGCTTCAAAACTACATTGTTTTCTCTGGTGTTTCTGTGCAAACAAAAATCACTTTGTGGTACCTAATATCAGCTTCTATAATTTCCGCCTGACCGTTTGTAGCAACAGAAAGCTCTCTGCTAGGCAAGGAGTTTCTGATTAACATGAGTACTCCTCCCTTGTGTCCCTCTCTATCAAGCCGGAGGGTTTCATATCCTCTTACAGAAAATCTGTGGTTTGTGTTTAGGTGTGTTTCCTGAATGCAGGCTATGTCAATTTGCTCATCATGTAGTTTTTTTGCGAGCGGTAGTTTCTTCTTCAGGACACCTTCTGCATTCCATTGGAGTATATTTAGTGTTCTTTCCTGGGTGTTTTGGCCAGTTGCATTTTCCCTAATATTCCACGCCCTGGCTCCACGATGCAGAGAAAGGTGACCACCAGTAGCTTTCGGTGGACCCCTTCGAGGCAGGGGTCCGGCACTCTTCCCACCTGGCGGGACTCCTTGGGTCGAGCACCATCATGTTGAGTCATATTTGTGGCTGTCACCTCATGGCGGTTTGCGTTGCACTATGTTGTGCGCCTTGCGGCCCAGTGCATCCGTCTTCAGCATGCATTTGTTCGGGACTGCTTCCCTAGCCTCTGGTTTTCCGTGACCTTCCTGCAAGGCAGCAGTTGTTTTACATCAGAGTTGTCTCTCCTACCCGGGTTTGTGTGAAGTTGTCCTTCTCTTAGGTGGATTGTCAACCAAGACTTTCGTGCTCCTCCTGCACCGATTTTTTTTGCAGGGTTTACTCCCTGGCTTTAAAGGATAGAGGACAAACAGTGAAGAATGAGGCAAGAAAGCATTTGTCCCATGAAGTGGGGGTGGACTGGTGCAGACCAGAGCATGTACCACTCGCCGGTGGGTTCTGCATCTACACCTATAGGGTTCCACCTACTCCTCAGCCCATTTAGTCTGACCCCTCAACAAGGACTTGTCCGGCTTGGGTGATCCCGCCGGCATAGCTCCCGGGATCATTGGGGCACTCAAGCTCTTCAACCACGGCAAGGTAGCCTTACATGTGGAGAGATATCCAATTTAAAACCACCAACAATGCCCCTGGGCAAAAAGAAGACATGCAGTCCTTGAATGTATGACACATGATAGAAAGGCTTGGCAAGAAAAATTTGTAGTGGTGCAATTCTTATTCAAAGAATAACAGGCCAATGCTAGCATATATGACATCAGCTTGATTTAGCACTATCAGCTACATGTTTTTCATGTCTAGTGACATTGATACTGGGCTGATCATATTCACAGGACTGGAAGCGGTACTTTGTGAAGTTTCTTCCAAAGAGTTCCCTGTGTGACGATGGTACTAGACAGTGAATGTGAAGGAGTAAAAGTGGTTTACTCTGTGCTCTTGGACTACAATTCTGTCTTAGCAAATAACCCGTTTGCCTTGTGGCACTTACTAGAAACTATCAGACTCCACCAACTTTACTGTAATGGTTTAAGGAAAGAAATCAACTTAGATGTAACTCAATGCAGCAGCAAAACACTAGAAACAAGTGAAATTACAATCCTGTATGGAGCTGGTTAACACACACCCATCAAACCGGAAAAATATATACCGTAAAATCTCGCGTATAATACGTACAATTTTTACTCATTTTTGCCCGCTAAAACTCGGGTGCGTATTATACGCGAGTACTAAAAAATACGTAATTTTCGATATCGAAAGTAACCTATATTGGAAAGTCTGTCAAGTTTTTGTCACAATTTGAGTGAAAATGGCGCAAAATTGAATGTGTCATGTGTTTTCTTATGTGTCAGACATTGTTGCAAAACGCATTTCGCACTCTTGGTCTTCAATCTGTTTTGATATTAAGCTTGGTTGTGAAGTTTGTCATTTGATTATTTTGAGCCCTAAAAATGAATTCGAGAAAATGTTGTACTGCAGCAGAAAAGCTCTTAGTGGTAAAATATGCAGAATCTAACGGCAATCAGGCAGCAAGTCGACATTTTTCCATTAACGAGTGCAACATTCGATTATGGGGAAAAAATAAAGAGGCGCTGCAAGTGTTGCCTAGTAAGAAAAAGGCGAATCGTGGGTCACCACCAGATCTTCCAGACCTAGAAAAAAAAAACATTATTGGAGTGAGTAGTGGATAGAAGGCAACAAGGCATCGGTGTTTCATGCATTGAAATCCGACTTAAAGCTCTTGAACTTAAAAAACCTCGTACAGGCACAACAACATTTAAAGCGTCATATGGATGGGCAGTTCGTTTTATGAAGCGACATGGTCTTTCATTTCGTCGAAGAACTACTATCGCGCAGCATCTTCCATCTTCTTTCAGATTTTTAACAAATGTTTAATAAAATAAAATCTTGAAAAATTATGATGCGTATTATACACGAATTTCCATTTTACCAGAAAATTTTGGGCTAAATCAAGCATGCGTTTTATACACGAGTGCGTATTATACGCGAGATTTTACGGTATCTCTCTGGTTTGAGTGACCTGTGCTGTAACTGGAATTTAAAGGGAGGAAATGTTACATAAATGCAGTTGAAACTGGATATTAAGTATAAAACTGAATCAAATGCTTGCAGCAGTTTCTGCACACATTATGTGTAAGAAGCTACTAATATGAGGTTGTGTACTGGACTAGCAACATCAGCATGAATGCAACAGCCAACATACTGATTGGTCCATTCTGTCAGGACATTTAACAACATTACGTGTATCTGTTTAGATGTAGCATATAAAATGTATACAATGAAACCAAGAGACAACAAATTCAGAGCAGTAACATTTTATTTTCATCTACGAGGTTGTTTTGAAAATACCAACAATTAATTTAAAAAAAAAAGAGAGAGAAAATTAAAATGAGTGCACTAAGAGAAATAAACAAATTTAGTTAGCACTGAAAGGCCAAATACAGTAAATCTACCACATGAACATTGACAATGACCGTTGCCTCAAAGTTTTCAGTGCATATTTTCTTGAACGGAAGGTATTCAGTAAAACAACTGCCATTTTGCTGTAGTTTCTCAATAAATACGGGAATGACACGACATGTTCTGAAGCTAATTTAGCTGGATGTTGAGGGGAACAAATTGTAAAATGAAAACTACAAATAATTTTGTACTCAACACACGGTAATATGAATTTTGTAGCATTACAGAAGCTATAAAGATGCTAGGAAGCAGAGATGAGCTTCATGACTAGAAGAACCCTGGCACCACATTAAATGGGGCGAGTCTTGGACACAGCCCAGGGTCCGAATGACAGAACATTTTCTAGCCTGCTTGAAGACTTGTCTATAGCTATCATGTAATGGTCCCAAACAACATACATTTTACAACTTTGAAAATCAAATATGGAAAAAAAAAAATTCATTATAAGTGAAATATAATAAAAGTTTACTGTTATCACAACTTTGGGAGTCTCAGTGCACTCTCATCAAATGATGAGCCACACGCAATCCTGTGCGAGACCTATGATCCAACCCCCTTACCAGACAACACACAGAATAAAGCAATCGCTTGAACTGCAGGGTGTAACATATTTCCAGAAGATAAAAGAATACGAAATCTGACAAAAAATACACGCAAGAAACATTTGTCAAAATTTGAATATTCTGAAAACCACAATACTGTTTTTATGGATAAATGGCAAATGATAGGTTATAAAAAAAAACCAACCAGACCCTTAATCTTGCAAGAAATAATGTATGTCAAAACAAAAATGTATATCACAATTCTCTGATAGAAGAGTTTTTCAGATCTAAAGACCGCCCAGCAACATTACAAAACATTGTGGCCTATTTGTTTTAAAACGTACTGCGCACATGGAGAAGACTGGAACATACTTCACATTGTGACATTTATTATATATAAATATCAGCAGACAGGGGTAAAAGTCAAGATAAAGACAGCATCACACACCATTCACTCACAGACAGACCCAAAAAAATTATATGTTCCAAATCATTAGAATGAACGATGATAGAATTATTCCACTTCCATTGCCTTCATCAGACGGGATGCTGCAAACGAAGTTCAGATCACCAGTTGGAGCAGCTGTTTTGTTCGTAAAGATGTGCAGTGAGTGGGAGTAAAACAATGAAGATGAAAGGAGCTATCAAATCAACTGAAAAATTACTTGGATGTCATCATTGTCACGAATTCTGAAACAGAAAAATAACAAAGTCTCACAAGTGTGTCTAACAATAAGAAAGATATTGTTCATTATGCAAAAATCTTAAAATTGCCAACACAACTATGGTACATTCTCACAAAACGGGTAACACATCAACATATCTGACTTAGACACAACTTCTTTATCTGGTTGAAAGTACTGATGGTTTTTTTTTATGAATTGTTTTTCTATAAAAAAGGCTTTTAGTCATGTATGTCAAAAAAGATCTCATATACATTTAAGTAAAGTATTCTGAAACATCAAAATGATGCTTACTATGAAATAATTGTTCCCCAGAATAAAGAGAATGGTGGTGGCTGTGTCTGCCAGAGGAGATAAAGCATAGGACTACTCAAAGCATATTTAAGAGGTGACTAATGTGAGGTTATGCATGGGACTGGCAACCTCACCATGTAAAACAAATTGCTATGGAAACACTGCACGAGCACAGGAAGGGTTTGATGCTGGCTTCCTGTAAGTGCATAAGTTGCAGAGGTACTTGATAAGCAGAAAATATGGAACAGAAGAGGATGTCTCTTTTAAGGTAGAATAATCCAGAAAACTAATAGGACATTTATTAAAATCAAATGAAGGTGTACACGAGACTGACATTGGCACAGGCTTCCAAAAGAGGGAGCCAACTACAGGCTGGGGTTTCCCAACCTGGGATAAGGGAACCCCCAAAGGGTACGAGAAGATTATATGTCAAGGGGGTATGGAGTATTTAGTCAATAATTATATAATCTCTACAGCCCCCTGGGAAGGTTAAGGCGGCCGGCGTGATGCTGACCACATCACCCCTAGTGTGCCGACGGTCAAGAAAATATGGGCCTAACACCATATTCCCAATATGCGTGCAACGGGATCCGTTACCTCCTGTTTGGGAATGCTTTGTGCAGGTGTTATGATGGGATCAGCTGCCATGGTGGCTCCATAAGGAGCGAAACAGAAAATGGTGATTCTCTTATGTGCATATGCATGGAAAACTAGTATTACCTCTCATACTGAACAGAGGTTATGGTGAAGCCTACTAAAAGCCTATGGGTGTGGGGACTGAAACAGGTTGGAAACCTGCTCTAGAGTTACTACTGGTGTGTAACCCAGAATCCAAAATATTCTGACAACTGAGTTTTTTTGGGACGATTTTTGGTTTGCAAAAAAATTTTTTTTCTTTCTTTTAAACTGGTATGCAAGGAACCAAAAAATGCAATTGTCAGTTTATTACGTTTCCAGCAGTGACGCGCAAGGTGCAATAAAGACTGGCGTATGCGCTACCGCATGATACAAATTTTTAAAGTGTTGTTAATTTTCTCTCGTCATTGAGTCCAGCCACGTGCTGATATTTTTACAGGTATGCGAGAAACCGACCACGCGATACGTTCAGTTTATCACGTTCTTGGCTCATGATGCGCATCCTTAGTACAATATATGCTGACATAATCGCTATTGCGTGATACGAATGTTCAAACATAGCATGGTCTGTTGTGTACCGGTATTGCTACCAGCCACTTGTGTGGATAATTCTGAGCTTTTTTGTCATTTTGAGTTGGATATTTGTGCGCTAGTTTTGTGATGTAGAGTGTAATTTCATTGTGAAAATGTCGAAAAGAGCTGCATATACTCCTGTGAAAAACAGTGGGAATATGAAAAAGAAGCAATTGTTATCGATAGCACAGAAAGTAGTTATTGCAGAAGCCTGACCGTGGTGTCTCGGTACGTCATCTTACAGAAGAATATGGTGTAGGAACTACCACAGTATATGACATAAAGAAACAAAGACAAGCTGCTGAAATTTTACAGGGACAGTGATGACCAAAAACTAATGTCAGATCGGAAAACTTTACACAGAGAAAAAAATGATCTTGACCGTGTATTGAACATTGAAGGCGAGTATGAATATTCGGTAGGGTAGCTGCAGAAATTTAAGAAGCGCCATGACATAATATATCTAAAAATCTGTGGAAACAAAGGTTCTGCTGACCATGAAGCAGCTGAAAATTATATTGACGAATTTGCCAACATAATTTGTCATGAAAATCTTAGTCCTGAACAAGTATATAATGCAGACGAAACTTCTCTGTACTGGCGTTTTCCTAGGAAAACTTTAACAACGGCTGAAGACGAAGTCTACAGAAAGGCCATCTGTCATAATGCCTATCAGTTGAAAATCCTATTCCTGGTTCAGCAACAGATGTCTGACTCCAAACTGAGACGACGATTAGAGCTTGAATGTAGACTACATGTTTTCTTCTTTCTTAATCGGAACCTCTTCTACCCCGTAAACAGAGTGTAGAGGTGACCCAAAGAGCACAAGGCTCTCTGGGCAAAACATGCAATCAAAGTGTTTGACAAACAGGTGATTAGCCCATTGTGCTAGACTACATGTGCGGGTATTTAATGTGTATTTTTAAAGTTAAAAAACAAATGTTTCTGGAAAAAAAAAAATTGCGATTTTGGATGAAATCCGAAAAACTGCTGTCCCCGAGCATATCAGATTCTGGGTTACGCACCTGTAGGTAGTATAACTCAAATGAAACTATTTTCCCATCAAGCTAATATACAGGACAGCACAGTGAGAGGCAAAGTGGTTAGTGTGATTGCTTCTCCCGTCAAAGTTGCAGGGTTCAAAACCAAGCAGTGACATGCTTCAGTCAACCCAGCTATAAATGTGTACTTCACTGCTTTTGATGTTAGGAAATGCAAAGACAGCAATAGGAATATGTCAACCCCACCTCATCACAATGAGGCCCAGCATAATGAAGTCTCAGCATTTCACTCTCCTACGACAGTATCTGCATTAAAAAAAAATACACATCCATTCTAATTAGATGTTCGTTCACCTGTTTGTAAATAGGAAATTACCTTCATAATTCACTTGACCATCACCATCGATATCTGCTTCCCTGATCATCTCGTCCACCTCCTCATCTGTCAATTTTTCACCCAAATTTGTCATGACATGCCGAAGCTCAGCAGCACTAATAAATCCATTGCCATCCTTATCGAAGACACGGAATGCTTCACGAATTTCTTCTTCACTGTCGGTATCTTTCATTTTCCGAGCCATCATGGTGAGGAACTCTGGAAAATCTATTGTACCATTCCCTGTGTAGTAGAAAGAATCAACAAATCAATTTGTATATATCACTATAAGATACAGAATTAAGACGTCACCATATCCAGCTGCAAAATCACACAGCGAGTGGTGCTGTATGCTAGCTGTTTTGTTCAAAACAATAATCAAAGTGGTCATGATCTGTATGACATGCACACTGGTCATGTGGAGTAATAATTGTAAAACTCCCTGTTGGTTTGTACTGTGACTAAGTAGATACTTTACTGATAGTTATCCACATCAGGAATATGAGGTAGTCATAGCAACAGTTTAATTAATATTAAACTCTAATTTAATACAGATAACATATAAATGGAATTCAAAGTACTTTAAAAAAAAAAACAAACCTAGAAGCATCTAGATTTTGCAGATGACCTAGCTTTCTGTGCCATCATCGTAATCATATGCAAGACAAAATGACAATATCTTAAGAAAGGGCACGACAACTGGATCTGAAAGTAAAGACTAGCCAAAGATGATGAGAACGAGACTAAAGACAGCCAGATTATGATGTGAGATATATCCCTACAAAATGTGGAATCATTGGAGGAACAGACAACGAGCAAACATTAAGGCACCAAGACTAAATGGCTTGCTGTGACCCCCCCCCCCCCCCCCACACAAAAAATGAAGAAATTACAGGCTTTTGCAAATGGATGCCTGCACAGAAGGATTGAACTGGTATGCAACAGGGGTTGGCAACAGGTCAACATTGATATACCTATAGATCCCAATGGATCATTTCGTAGATGTCTTAAATAATGGAGCGGAAAAAATTATAAAAAAAAAAAAGCTAAGTTACTAAAATTCACTTCATTTGTGAACTGCAACAAGAAAGGAACGCAATCTGTCATTTGAAGTGAACATTCAATAAAATATTTAGTTTTTATTTTTCCACCGCTCTGTTGATGGGATTGAGGGATGCAGACCATGCGACAGAGATGAAAGTAACATATAGGTTGCACTTATTTGCAAAAGACATGATTTTACCAAGTAGATCTTTTGAGAGCGTGTTGTTTCTAAAGTAGACCTCCACAGCTCCTTGGGTGCCTACTATTGGTAGTAAGAAACTGATGGTCAGAAGCAGACAAATTCCAGGGAACAAGAAGCAGGACACACACAAAAACCAACTGATAACATTACAAGGCAGTCCCTCTTCTGGAATCCCTAGGATAAGAAGAACCGGAGACACCCCCCCACCCCCCCCCCCCGCCGAGACATAAAAGGGACAAAGATGATACAGAACACCTTGAACAGATGGTACAATACAGGAAGGCTCTTGGAGGGTACTAGTTGATGCCCTATGCTCCATGGGCAGCTGAAGGTAATGAATATCGTTATTGACTTTTCCCTACTTAAAATTTCCTGGGAGTTCGGAAAAGCTTTGGGTTATTTCCCCTGAGCCGGGAATTTAAAAAAAAAAGAATATTTGTAAATCTATTACGACTGTGAGATTTACGATTAAGAAAACTATTAATTATAGCCTTCAAAATTTCAATATAAATATGTTTATAAAATGGGGGAACAGACCATTTGAGCAACCATTATAAAATGTGCTAGAATGAACAAAACCATGGCATTAAAAAAATTTCTAATGGTTTTTTTTTAAAAGTCTGTTACTAAGTTTTGTTTAAAAATTCCAAGCTAATGAAAAAAAAATCTGTTACGACCATTTCAATGATAAATTATCAATTTCATATGTTTCTTCCCCTTCTTGATCTTCAGTTTTTTGTTTTTTTTGCTGCCAGTGATGAGATGTCTCAAGAATATGATCAATAATTTTTCTGCAGAAAGAAGTATGAAATCACAATATTACAGTCATTACCATATATGAGAAATTGTATTTATTCAGCTTAAGAAATCCCAACTATGCAGTCAATAATTTCATGGGCAATTTCTGCCAGCAAACAATTCACTGACAATGATCCATTTATTAGAAATTATAAAACAGAATGAGCGGTAAATATAGACCTTACTTTCATTCTGTACCTTAACTGTGTCGATGAACAGCAATTTTTTTAATTGCAGGATTCATCCACGCTTAAAAAAGTGAGAAAAGATGTAACCCTAACTATACAATTTTTATTACTACAAATTTTTTCAAAATTTACTTATTTTTCCCAGGATTTGACTTGCAAAATGTTTCCAACAAAAAAATTATTGGGAATATCAGAACGCGAAACCCCAGTAATGAGTGTTATAGCACGTTTCACTAGCTTTGCCCAACTTCAAAATGCTATATCTCAGCGAATATATAACGCATATAAGTGAAATTTTGTGTGTAAATTTGAAATGGTATAGACCCTATGAATTAAATTTTTCATTAAAATGCGGCCATTGGTTTCAATTTTTGTTTCTTTGCGATATAATATAAAATCCTACTTGCCAGCACACATCACACACACACATATTGAAATGTCTACAGTAAATTATACGACCTCATTTGCACATTTTTGGTTTATCAAGAAATTGACATGATTTTTGCGTGAAATTGCACTTCTTGAACATAAAACAGTTTATTTCCGGTTTTACGCACACATTGTCAATCAGTGGCGTGTCTACAAAAAGTATTGTGTGGCTAAGTAGGAAAAATGAGTCTGCGAGCACATGTTATGACATTACAGCAAATCACAAATAGGATTTTAAAGTATTTCTGCAATGAAGCTACTCGAGGAAAACTATATCATTCCATTTCAAACCCACAAAAGAGGGCTATTCATGCCTTGGGGATAAGCAAACGATCATTGCACCGCTGGATAGCGACATCTGAAATTTGTAATTCCAGTGTTTTACACACGAAAAATAGGCCAAGAGTGGTGAATAATTTTGACAGAGAATTGATCCGCAGAGAAATTTGCAATATGTTTCACAATAATGAGGCAGTGACTTTAAGGAAATTGAAGATTTGATTAAGAAAGAATAATGACATTGAAATTTCCAAATCTACGCTATGGAGGACTATTAGGAGTTTTGGATTCACTTTTAGAAAATATGTTGGTGATAGAAACCTTATTTGTGAGAAGCCTCATATAGTTGCAATGAGAAGCAAATATTTACGCGAGGTCAGAGAAATGAGAAGAGATTGTTATGATTTTGTGTATTTAGATAAAACTTGGATCAATGCGCACCACAGTAATGAACGAGAATGGCAATCATCTGATGGGACAACTAAGAGACTAGTACCAAGCAGCAAAGGACAGCGCCTAATAATTGCACATGCAGAAAGCAGCCATCATGGGTTTCTAAAAAATACCGAACTCACATTTGTTTCAAAATCTACAGATAATAGGGATTATCATACAGAGATGAATGGCAAGATATTTCAAGATTGGATTGTGAATCATGTACTTCCTTCCTTGGATAGACCGTCGTGTTTGATAATGGACAATGCTTCATATTACAACGTTGTGGCACCAGAAGATAAAGTTCCTAATTCATCAAGTACTCTAGATGTAATAAAGATTTGGCCGACCAAAAACAACATTCCATTCAACGAAATGTCCCTGAAGTCTGAATTACTTGGAATTGTAAAAAAGACACAGCATACAAAGACATTTCACATAGACAAGGCAATCCATGAACATGGTCACAGATGTTTAAAATTGCCTCCTTACCATTCTCACTTAAACCCAATAGAACTAGTATGGGCTAAAATTAAGGAACAGGTAGAAACAGAAAATAGAACGTTCAAATTAAAAGATGTTGAATACTTATAAAAGCCGCCATGTCCAATATAGCCAGGGATTATTGGAAGAAATGTGAGAACCATGTGTTACAAGAGGAAGAGGAGTATTGGAAGAATGATGGTTTGTCCTTCATTCAGCCGAGATTGATTATCAATTTCTCAGAGACATCTGATTATGATTCGGATGAAGTTTAATTTCTTTAAAGATAACCTTACCGTTATTTACAAGCACATTAGAGGAGCAACGTTCCATTATGATATTTATGAACCGCAAAGAGGTGATACCTATTGAAATAATTAGATCAAGGAAGGACCAGTTTGGTAGCGCATTAAATGTCAATGACAAACAATGTCACGAGTATCTCGCATGCAGATCATTTAAGAAATCATCTTCAACAGGTATTCATATGCAAACGTGATGGCCACATTATTGTAATAGTAGACACGCCTATGCCTAATCAATTCACAGAATCTATGCATGAAGTGGTAAAATTTCTTTTCTCGATACACAATAATTAGTATGCCGACAAAGATCAAAGGATTTCATCCGTTTATGGGAACTAGACAAGATGCACAGATATAAAGTATATATTTGTTGGGTCTAACCCAATATAACATCGTATGCAAAAAATGGCATTAATACGTTGGACGGTTGATCAGATAATTACATTTGTTTGAGGGCAAAGCTAGTGAAACGTGCTATAATAGCAAAAGTGTGATGTTGTCAGCAAAGGCATCTTCTGTGAAAGGATTTGCTGACTTCACTCCCACCAAGTGTAAAATCAACATGAACTAATAATACTAAAAAAAAAAAAAAACCATTTACAACCCTAATCACACAAAGGATGAAATGTAAAGTGAAAATAATGCATATTTCTTTACCCTGATGAAATAAACATTTTTGCTATTCATTTGAAGAGCCTGAATTATATTTTTTTTATCATATAGTCAGAATACCTGAATATGCACAGTAACAAGTTGTTTATTTTGTCACTCTACGAGAAACATAAATGTCAAGCATGGCGAGATTTAGGATTGACGGCATTTCAAAGCTTATTTTCATATCGATTGCAGTTTTTTTTATATTAAAATTACAGTGATATTTCAAACAGCATTAAAATGTTTATTTCGCTGCACAATTTAAGTTTATTTTTTACATTGGATATTTCATAAATATTTTTTAAAGCAATAGTTTACCCCAAAAAACCCCAGAGTTACGGTCCTTTGCTTGGTTGTTTGAGGTAGTCATTGCAATCACAATAACAAAATTTGCCTTTTTTGTGTTTGAATAGCTAGCTTTAGGAATTAAAAACAAATGGATAAACAATTCAAAGCTATTTTTTTTTTTGGCATCAGCTAAGAAAGCATTAATAAATTAAATCTTCATAAGTTTTCAAAAATTATAGAAAAAAAAAAAAATTGTTACTCTACATAAACCTGCCTACTGAATACTAATATCTGGAACAGATAATGTAACTACTACACTGCTTACACCGTAAGTAATTAAAGCACCAAGTTATACACACCATCAGCATCAACTTCATTGATCATATCTTGTAACTCTGCTTCTGTTGGGTTCTGGCCCAGGGATCGCATGACAGTGCCCAACTCTTTAGTTGTTATGGTCCCATCACCATCTTTGTCAAACAGGCTGAAGGCCTCTTTGAACTCTGTGAATAGTACGGATATCATCTTAATCAAAGGATAATTTTTGTGTGTTGCTTTTAACCAATAGGATAACAAAACAAATGGAAATACTTAAGTGTCATAATTCTTAAAACTGATCAATCTCAAAATCCATATAACACCAAAGCAGGGCCCTAATTCTATAGTAATATGTAATTATTTCTTTTAAATATTTATGTCAAAAATGTCTTCATACCTGCAATCTGCTCCTCTGTAAGCTGATCTGCCTGTAGGACAAGTTTAAAAGAAATTTATGATAAATTTGTCCATGACAATATAATTTATATATTCAAATAAACTTAGTATTGTGATCTTTTCAATCCACCACACGAGCTATTGACTGCCATGCTATGCCTTTGTATTTGAAACCCCCATTTATAAATTATTTTGCACATGTAAAATTGGGCACAATTCTGTAATTTATGCAACAGTTTCTCCTCAAATTACACATACTTAACTACACATCTTATTTCCCTCTTTACTCTTGCCGCTATATGCTGTGGGATGTCAACAACCGTCCTCCGTGTAGTGCCCCAAGCTCTGATTCATTCTTTGCACCTCAGCCTCCAAAGTTCTCCGCCAAGTTGTTTTTGGTCTGCCTCTTTCAGGGGTCCAATAGCGTAGCCGTTCTTGAGATGGCATCAGAGTCTCTTCTGAGGACATGGCCAACCCAACTCCAGCATCTGCCAACCATGATAGTGTGCTTGTCCTCTTGGTTACTCCGAGTAAGCAGTTCTTGGTTGGTAATGGTATTCGGCCAAAAGATTTGAATTTTCCTTAGGCAGATTGTATGGGAAAAGGACAATTTCAATATTACCACCTTCTTATTCTCCAGCGTTCCGCAGCATAGAAAGTACACAGCTCTCATATAATCTTAAATGTGCTGTACTGGGAAGACTTCCAGATGTTTAAACTAGCAATGGAGCAATGGCTGTTCTCGCTTTATTCATTCTATTGTTGATATCTTTGCTTGTTCTGCAGTCTGGTGTTGAAGTGGTGTATCCTTTTTTCTAGATAGCTTCAGCAATGTTTCAGATCCACAGCTTTCTTCCCCATATGCCACACTCTTATGATCTAGCAATCAAAGCACATGATGTCTGAGTGTGAACATTGTGTATACTGTTTACTTCTCATTACCAAAACCAGACGCGAGACAATTAATGATCACCTGTTAGAGAATGATACTGCAGTCGAATCAACAAGGCTAAGACCGCAACAGTTTTGGTACCAAAGTAAGACTTGCAGGAAAAGGTGTGTGAGATGATATACCATATCACGAGAAGAAAGAAGACATCAGATTAAGCTGGGAGAACAGGTCCTGGAGCAGGTCAACCACTTTAAATATCTCGGAGCTTTTATAGACCAAAAGGGAGGCATCAAAGAAGAGTTGGTGTAGCAAAGTTAGATTTTGCTGGGGAGGTTATGATGGTGTCCTAAAAGAATGAAATCCGTGTATGTATTAACCGTGTGAGGTCAAGCAAATGTAGGCCCCTGACTCTATAAATGATGATGATGAATTATGTGCAGGGAACCTAACGCTACCTCCCTAGATCTCACACGGTCACTATTTTGGCTCTAGTGTCTGATGTACCTAGTGTCTAGGGAGAAATGAAATGATGGTACACAACACAAAAACACTAAGTTTCTATGAGGAAGTGAATAAAACCTGTGGTTAAGTTTTTCTTTAAATTTGATAATTTTTTTTGTACAATTTATTTTGCCTGTCCAGTTATATCGTTTGGACAGGTCTTTGAAAATGAGGACAAGAAAGTTTACATAAAAGATTAACTAAAATTGTGTGGACAATCTGCCCAAATAACTACAATGTTAATATATGTCTTTCCTGTTGGAATGTTCACAGCTTAAATTTATTCTTCTAAGAGGGAGAGTCACTGTGTATGAGGGGCTGTATTAAGAGGGAGAGTCACTGTGTATGAGGGGCTGTATTATCATCATACCCCATCACTTCCTGAGTATGATTTGAAATAATAGTGTTTATTTAACACGAAACTGTCAGATGTACCCAGGTCCTTAACATATCACCTGGGGTTTCTTGTTGAAAGATAAGATATTGTGTAGTTGCAGAAATATCGATATCACATCACACGCCCAAGCTCCTGCTGTTATCTCTTGAAAGCATACATGAAATTTCGGAGACTTCTTGGCGTTATCGTCACTCCTCAGGTTTCCTGTCACCAGCTGGCAACAGGAAACAAAACCTCTGCAACAAAAGGACACCCTGGCCTTTTACATCTGATCACTTATTCTTTTATTTAATTTCATACGTGGGTATGGGGTCAGCCTCGCGTGCATTTCAGGTGCACTCACCCCCTAATTTTTCATGACTCCCACCTTGCTGTGACCACCCCTCAGGTCCCTATGGCAGATACGCCACTGTACGTTTACATAGTTTTCCTCAATAATATAATGTGGGGTAACCACATTTCCTTTTATATATTTTTCTCTTCTTTTCTTTTATATATATATATATATATGCTTCAGGCATGTTGAACAGTGTTCATGGAACACGGAGGCTTACTAATATACTCTAATACAATAATATTCAAACATAATCATGACAACATACATTAGTTAGATACATTTCAACGTGAGGACTCAACAATGTTTGCTCCCGGCACGTCCTTCACTTTTTCCCAATAGCAGTATCTAACTTTGGTAATGGGATTAAACATATTAAATTTATAAAGCATTCTTACCACAAATCAAGAAATATAAACAAATGACGCTGACTTTGCAAAGAAATGGCCTCAGTTTCTTCTGCTCCGTCCAGACTGTGAAATACTTATTTAGTTATTTAATTTCCTTTTAAATTTATCACAGCTGTTCTCAGCGTATCTGAATAAAAAATACTGTTCAACTGGCAATGGATAGTGAAAGCTTTTTGCTAATATTTAGTAGCACTGGCCAATCGAAAGCTTGCGACTACCAGAATTCAAATGCAGTTTTTTGAAAAACAAAAATAATTCCAAACATACTCTGCGTCTGGTAGTCGATTGGCCAGTCTGCTTTAGTTATGCCAATGCAAAACGATGTTAGTTTTTGGTAACAATTTTCCTACCGCTCCCCTCTCCTCCTATACTCTTGTTACCCAAGCGAATTTGAATCTACCTCAATGCCTCCCTTCTAAGCCGGTGTCCCCACTAACGTTATGAAAAAAACAAGCAGGAACAACAGTCTGTCTGGTCGTGCGTTCGTAGACATTTAGTATTTCCTCAATAACTTGTCTAATACTGGGACTATCATATTATTTAAAACACATTCTTGCTCATTGAATTCTAACCTATACTACCATATATTTTTTATGTTCAGTTTCATTATGGTTTTTAGATTTTCAATTTTGTCACCGGTCATCGTCAAATAAATATTTTACACAAGACGGCCATCTTCCCCTCTCTTTCATCTCACTAGCATGTATTTTTCAAATAACTAACTTGTTTTTGTGACGTCAGAAACATTACCGTGAGGAGGCAATAAAATTGTCTGCGTGTTTTGCCTCTGTTGGCTTTGTTCCAGCGTGTATATATGCATGGCGGACTGTCAAGCGAGGTGGGGTGTTGGCGTGGCGGGTTAAGAATTGGCGTTAATAATTTGTATTGTATCGTGTAACACTACCAAAAAATGTAAGGATTACTACTTATTACCAGCGTTAAAGTTGACAGAATACGTTAATTCAGATAGTTATTTTGCGGCACACTTCCGAAAAATCGTTAATTATAAGTCTAGGCTGCCAAATGTATGCAGCAGATCTGGCAAAATGTTAAATGTTGGTAGTACGTTTTCGAAACCGAAACCAAAACGCGTGTTAGATTTTTACCGTGGAATCGTTCTATAGGCTTTAGCACTGCACAAAAGGCAGCGTTGCTGGCGTGTGAGAGCATCACCGTCAGACACAATAGGGCGGATTTATTTATTTCATTTTATGACTAAAACCTTACTGAAATGAGCGACTATTCTTGCAGATTTTACTACAGTTGGCCACTCGAAAAGCTGCCGCTGGGAGACTTTTTCAGGCCACAAATCAAGGATTCCTCAGCAAGAGAGAGGTTGGTAAGAAAATGAAGATGGCTGTATACCGCTTCACCTATGTCCCAGTCTTGGCATATGGATGCGAGTCATGGGCAATGACTACAACCCACAAAAGCCAGATCCAAACCTCAGAGATGAGGTATCTGAGAAAAGTGATTGAAGTAACAAGAAGAGACATGGTCCGCAACCAGACGATACCCCTGCAGACCCAAGTAGAACAGTCCCAACTAAGATGGTTTGGCCATGTCTGCAGAATGGGAGAAGATCGGCTACCACGACAAGCATGGGAAACAAAGAGCCAGGGATCCAGACCCCCAGGACGACCCAGAGTTCGCTGGGAGGACAACATTAGACAATCTTTGAAGGACCGAGGACTAGAATGGAACCAGGCCAGGAGGAAGACAGCCGATAGGATAGTCTGGCGCTCTCTCTTCCAAACCTCTACACCTCACGGTAGAAGGGGAACGACTAAGTAAGATATGATATATCCTGTGTGTATACAACCAGCACACTGCAGGAGCAATCTGCAGGAGCAATTAGCATTTACACTGATATTGGCTGAGGGAGAATGAGCCCTATGGGTTTGCCCGGAGTGCAATGGTGTCAGTTCTGATCAACAACCCCTACATGACGTGGACTCCATCTTGACAGCAACTTTGATAAAGTTGGAGGAACAATGATATCAAATTCGAAATAATGAGGGAAAGAGGGGCTTTCACTGCATTCAGAACTGTGGCAATCAAAAGAAATGAAGTTCAATGCTAAAAATTTTCAACTCAAATTTCATGACACTATTAAAGTAGAGCTATGAAAATATGAAGAACAGAGCAGACAATCAACAAGTCACCATGGGTGGGTGCATGTGTGCATGAGAAACTGGATGGGACAGGACATGAGTTTGGCATGAACTGAATAAAAGTCCTATGCTCTGCGTGCATCTTAAAGATGATGAATGAATATCAATTTTTTTTAGTCCTTCCACATTTTCATTATATGTCAGACTGACATTAATCTTTTTTCCTCAACTTATTACAGATATTTAAAGCTATTATGTTCCTCATTACTGTATATTTATGCAGAGCCGGTGAGTAATTCAATTATGTTTTTAAAATCTGTGTTAGCTCCTGGGCAATCTAATCCATATACAAACAATACAGCAGTAATGGACAGAGAAATAGGATAAAACCAAAAACATGGATTCACAGAAAGAAAAACCATATGCTTCAAGAGGATGCTGATCAAACCAGGTACAGAAAAGATGGTTTCAAACACAACTGTCTAGCTTTCAACAAGGTGAAACATGAAATCATAAGAAAATATTAACAGTACAGACAGAGGATCAAAGAATAATTACTCATGATAACTGCTGCAATCAGGATGAACAATCAAACTGGACAGTATGAGATAAAATTTGGCATACAAAAGGCTGTAAGTTATCACATGGCACGCATTCACCGTGAAAACAATAAGTGATACTGAAGACATGCCAGGAATATCAGTCGGAGGATGAAGAACAATATGAGTTATCCTGATGAAAATTCTTTCTTTTTTATTTTAGCTAAAAGTGAGGAAAACAAGTAAATCTGGAAACAGCAAAGGAAAGTAACTGCATGGGACTCAGCCTAAATAATACGTTTCTGGCACAGGACATAACGATTATGACACTTTTAAGTTAGGGTAATTTGAACCAGATATCAATTACTATTGTCTTCACTACAGTGTGATTATGTTAATACAAGTGACCATTTTAATACTATGTCCTGATGTTATCCAATATTACTATCTTTGTCCAAACTATCTCATCCATTTCTTACTTGGTCGTTCCTCTTCTACCCTGGGGTGTAGAGGTTGCCAGAGAGAATGCCATACTATCCTACTGGTGGTCTTCCTCCTGGCCTGGTTCCAATCTAGTCCTAGGTACTTCTGGGATTGTCTAATGTTGTCCTCCCAGAGATTCTGGGTCGTCCTTCTTCCATTGTGCATACATGGCCACACCATCGTAGTTGGGATTGTTCTACTTGGGTCTGCAGGGGCTGGGTTTTGAAGCCTTGCTGTGTCGTCAGGTTGCGGACCATGTCTCTTGTTACTTCAACAACCTTCCTCAGATATTTTATTTCTGAGGTTTGGAGCTAGCTTTTGTGGGTTGTAGTCACTGCCCACGACTCGCATCCATATGTCAAGACTGGGACATAGGTGTAGCTAAAAGCAGCCATCTTCGTCCTTTTGCCAAGGAATTCTCGATTTATGGCCTGAAAAAGTAGCTAATTCTTCATTAATGCTTCCCTTCCAGCCTATGACAGCTTCAGGGTATTTAGAGTGGTTGACCTACTCCATGATCAGTTCTCCCAGCACAATTTGATGTGTTTTTCCTTCTTTTGAGATCACCATGGTTTTTGTGTTACAGATGCTGGCTGATAACCATCCCTATCTTCTCAAGCTCTCCCTTTCAGACTTGCTGCTTAGATTGAAGATGTGCCTCTGATTTAGCAATCAGGGCAACATTGTTGGCAAATGCCAACTCTGAAATACTGACCTGCCTCATCTACCAGTACTCCACTTAATACTTTTTGGTCTTTTCCTTACATGCTTCAATGATATTGTCCCCTTCACAAGAGGCAATCAGTTTCAGAATTCTTCCTCGCTAAAATGCTTTTTTCCTCAAAGAATATGTTGGCAGTTTACTTCTCTCACAAACCCAGCATTACTTCAATGTGTCTTCTATTGTTGTTGCCTTTGTGCCAAAAAATTATCACAGTTATTTTGCCAAACTAAATTGTTGGAAAGATAAAATTTCCATCTGAACTGGCTTCTCATGTTAAAAATCTTGCCTGGTCTCTGTCCCCAGTTCTCTCCAATGGCTAATCTACATACTCTCATTTTTGTTGTATGGAGTGTGCAGCATTCTTTCTGCTGAACGTAAAGAAGGCTTTTATCAGAAGTCAAGACTGGCCATTCACTACAGGATTCCCTGGGGCGGTTATGGCTGATGGACAACTATAAGGAACGTTAAAGCTTCTTAATTACCACTGGATTCTCACTTTAGTTATTGTCACTTTATTTAGTGTTATCTTTAAAACTGAAAACATTTCAGTCATGAATTTTATTTCCATAAAACAACTTCAAGTACATGTCTTGTACACGTATAGTGGTTATGGTCGCCACTATCATTTCATTCATTTTCCTTTATGCTGCCTATTAAGCATGCATGCACCACTGCAGATGGTCTTCTTACAGTAAAGCATGACAGTTTCAAATAATTCTTTGAATTATCAAGCTATGACAATTATTTTGAAAACTGATAAACAACCATCCCATGCCTTGCATCCTACAGCAGTATTTCCCTATATTTTACAATGGTGAAGACGTAAAATATTTTTTTTTTCAAAACACCTGCATGTCTATAAAGATGTTTACCAAAAAGACAAATCTGAAATAACAAAAATGTTTCCTATGACATGAAAATAAACCTCACAGCCAGTCAGCACATGGTTAGTTTGACTGAGACACGCAGACTTATTTCCTGAACACATGAATTTCGTGGTTGAGTTTTTTTTGTTTGACAAAAGCTCTTCCTTAGCTGACATCTGATTTCTTCTCCTCCACAGAGACGTAAATTCTAGGAGCCTACTTATGTTTGTTGAATTGTCAATGTGTAGAACAAACTTTGAATTTTTTTAAGTATTTCCCGCAAGACTACTGCATTTATTCATTCATATATGATTAGCAGAAAGTTTGTCAATTGCGCTGTTTCGACGTTCATTATTTCTGCTATTGTTTTACAAACAGGCATTACATGGCATTCAATTGTGACTTTTTAAGTTTTAAAACGGTCCAGCTGCTTCGATTCACTTATAGGTACTTTCCGATGTTTACAGAATCTAGAAATTCTTGCAAAAAGTAAACATATATGAGAAGTATCTGTGAGTATTAATAAAAGCATCTGTGTGACTGGGCCAAAGCCATACAGTTCCCCCCTCAATCAATGTACCGAGGAACAGGCAATTTCATATCCTGTCCATGTAAAATCCATGACAAGTATGCCTTAACTGTTGTTATAAAAACAGGATGTTTAGAAATATCAGCCACTAAGTTGTTACGCCACAGAAACTCCTAATTTTGAACTGAGCAAGGGAACATTTCTTTTGGAAAGAGTTCAGGCAGGGCATTTGTTTTCCTTAGCAGCAGTCTCATCAACTGCCACCCCTTTTGCCAGTAATCTCAAAAGTCAAATAAAAAGTAGCAACTGGAAGTGCACAGAAAGAACTAGCAGTCTACCTGCATCTGCCTAATAAAAAGTCATTGCTATACTAAAAAAAATATATCTATTTCACAAGTTTCATAACCGTCGCTGCTGAATTGCTGTCCTAGAGCATCAGAAAGTAGGGCACAAGGTAAATCACGAAAAAGACGAGCAGGTAGCTGACGCCTTTGTAACAGGATAAAAGATAAAATAATAATTACACATCATATAATGAACACCACAGGAACATTCCAATAAGATTAGTAGCAGGATCAAGAAAGCACATCCGCTATAATAATCTGCTACGTTTTCACAGGACCAATACCCTTTAGCTCCCCAAGGAGAATAGGCCTTCAACAAACACATGCCAAGTCTTCCTGTCCTGTGCCATCCGCTAAAGTTCTTTCCATGTTTTCCTCATCATTTCCACCTGTTTCCAGTTCTCATGCGCATCCTTTCCAGAGGACCTTCTTCTGTCTTGGGCGGCTGAGTTGATTTATATTCTTTATTTGACTTTTCCATGTTTGTTGAAGTTTTTTTTACGGGATGGGGTAACCAGCCCCCATGCCCAACCCTCCTTAGTTTCTTTTTACGATATGCCTGGTAGGGTACAGTGTTACTATTCTTTGCTACCCTTTCGGGCCCCGGTAACGCACATCCGCTATAATAATCTGGTACGTCTTCACAGAAGCAAAGAATAAATTATGTGATTTAGGGATACCTGCGCAACAAGACAAGCAGGCTAATCCCATGCTGGAGACAAAATAGTGAGAAGACCGTGAGATAGAGAAATCATTTTATGGACGAGATAAATATGACAAGAACAGACAGCAAAAGAAGATATTTCACCAGCATGAAGAAAAGGGCATTACTGCCTTCTTTGTCTGTCTTGAAATTATTCACTTCAGCTAATTAAAAAAAAATAGTAAATTCAGAGGGGGTGGTGCACGCGTGGAGAAAAGAGAATCAACAAGGAAAGAAAAATCACTGAAGAAAAACAAGTGATAGTCAACTGAAAAATTGATTTTCAACCATAACTGACAATATGCATTCACATAGTTGTATGAAGTATTGTACTTCCAATACTATTCACAGTTCAACTCAAAATTGTTAAATTTATGTAGGCTACACAGGAGAACACTAATGCTAAATGTTCAATATGCAAATGAAAAACTAAAATTATGAAGACAGCTTTAAAATTACAGAATGTTACAATATCCAAGCAAACAAACTAAACTACCAAAAAATATGAAATGTGTGAATTTAATAATTCTGTATGGGCAAACTGCCCTACGTTGAACTTACTTTTACAATTAGATAACAGAATAGTTGACACACAGAAATGTGATTTTTGCTGAAACGCATGATTATGAGAAGAAACTGCAAGACCAACAACAATAAGAAACATACTGATGCCCAACTAAGTAGCACATAATGAGAATCACCAAGTGTTATGCAAGACCTATATAGCCTACTCTTCATGAACATATTGTAATAAAACATCGATAGCCTACTGTACAAATAATGGAATATTGGCAGCTTTGAAATTCATATGCAGGCCTACAAATGAATGATCTACAGCGAGACCAAAAGATGTCCTAGGGAAACCAAGAATTCTATGAGAAAGAATAAAATACACCAAAATCAGATGACATATTGTGAACATAGGATATAGGCTACAGTTGTACTTAAAAATCACAATTGCTGAAGGCAAAAGGACAGCAGCAACAGAAATACTGTCACCTCATAAATAATTTTGAAAATTTCTTATTCCTGATAACCAGGAGCAAGAAAATTATTCCTAAATGATATAGGACTAGGCCTTACATTTGTTTAAAATTAACATTTTTGAAAATGTCACTGTTATGTTTGACTATGTCAGCTTACTAAATTAGTTTCTCCATATCATAAGAAATCATTAAATGGTTGTGACTCCAAAGACAAGATTTAAATAAAAAAAAACAGCACTTGCAAAGAAGAGTAGCCTAATTAAAAAATAGGTTGGTAGCCTAAGCTTTTGTTTAGTCTTCACTATCTGGTGATTCAGCGTAAGTTATCTTCAGGTTTCAGGCATCTCCATTCTCAATTTCACTAATGTCAACGTGTTGTATTGTGTTTAAAATAAAAACTGAAAACTAAGACGTTCCAGAGCTTCATATGGGTGCATGATAATACGACAAGATAAACGATGGGGAAAATATGGAAAGAACCAGACAAATGTCAGTGCAACAAGTGGTGAAAAGATGAACTGAATAGAAACACATTGAGGAAATCAACTGATTGCAATAGCCTACATGACAGTCCTTAGGCCTACTCTGGAAACCTCCAGGGTATGACAGGAACTCTATAAACATGAAGGGACATGGACACAATTATGTGAGGGATAAGGAGAATGGAATAGGTGGCATTGAACAAGTGGGCTTGGCCTGAATTAGTTGAGCACCCATGCTCCAGTCAGATTAGGCTAAGGGTAGCCTAGGCCTAATGAATAAATGAACATGTAGGCTATCACGCACTTGGTTGTATGTGCAGAGATTGAACTATTTTGTCAGTCAGTCCCCAACATACTTTAATCTGCCATTTATGTCAGCTTTGTTTCTGTAGGCCTAACAACTTCGCTTTAAATTAGACATAACTGACCTATCTTCAACCCTCTCGGCCTTCAATAGTCGCCTCTTACATACATGAACGTGCCTGGAAGGTACATTCCTTTATTTCCTCTCTACAACAATAACACTAAATTACAGCAACTTCTACACCATAATAAGCCTCTTCCGTGCAATGAGTCAACTACAGTTCCGTATCCGTGCAAATTTCTCTTTGGCGCCTCACAAAATTCGTGCGCAAAGCGGTAATGCCAAATGCAAAATAGCAGACGCTTGAAACTATCCAGAAATGCGAAAGAAATGTATTTTGAATATATATCAACAAATATAATCCGTTATTAGTAAAACTGTATAATGAAATAACGCTGTACACTCGAACTACTTCTTATGAAAATAAATAGTATCGCGACGCACACCGGTTACTTGCCTACACAGCTTCCGCGCCAAATGTTTCTAGGTAAATGTTTCTAGCGTTACTGATTTGCAACGGCGAACGCGATTGGTTAGTGGGGATCTGCAATGCGACATAGGCGCATTTGCCTACAATGTCCAACTAAAGCTGTTAATGGCGGGCGCCAAGAATGTTGATTCCAATCAGTTTATTAACTTAAGTATTATTAATTACGCTCGTTGAATGGACGACGAAAGAATTGACTTATATTCTATGATTCGGCAGTCTTCTGTACCATATAAAATGACCTCTTGACATTCAGAATAGTTCATCACGGCTCATAGCGGGCGAAGATTCCACAGCGTATTTCAGTATCATAACGTGTATAGTTGGTGTGTAATATGTGTTGGTGAAACTAGCGTATTGATGAAAACAAGATGGAGAAAAAGATGGATATATGTGACAGGTGGAAAAATGAACTATATGGAAGTATTTCACCAGGTCTTGCGTATTTGTAGATGTAACAAACAGGTCTTAGTTCACCACAGGAAAGGTGGAGAATCGTGTTTATGGACAATAAGATGGACCTAGCGCACACATGACAACCATGGCTGTTCTGTCACATAACCTAGGGCGGACTAACAGTGATCTCAGCCCCTGGGCAATAAAGGATTGTTTACTTGAATGTTAAACTAGATGGAGGTTAGCGGACAGTGGGCCCCTTATTGCTGTGGGTCCTCGGACACTGCCTTATTGCCCCACATTTTAAGGAAAGGATCCCGTTACACGCCCATTGAGGCATATTGGGAATATGGTGTTAGGCCCATATTTTCTTGACCATCGGCACACTAGGGGTGACGTGGTCAACATCACGCCGGCCGCTTTAACCTTTCCAGAGTAACTCTGGTACCCAGTTGGGGCTGGGTCGACCCAGGAGCCGTTTGCGGCCTAAAAAATCCCACCTCATCTGGGAATCGAACCATAGACCACTGAGCTAGGAAGCCAGTGCACTAACTTCTATGCTACCGCGGCTCCCCCCACCATTTAGCCTGCCCATAACTGTAACCAGATGCAACATAAAATGAGAATATTTGATGAGAGGTGCAGTTGGCTATGAACAGGGCCGTAGATACGGGGGGAGGGGAAGGGGGAATTATACTGTGAAAAAGGAACCCGTTACACGCCCATTGAGGCATATTGGGAATATGGTGTTAGGCCCATATTATCTTGACCGTCGGCACACGAGGGGTGATGTGGTCAGTATCACGCCGGCCGCCTTAACCTTCCCAGAGTTGCTCTGGTACCCATTTGGGGCTGGGTCGACCCAGGAGCCGTTTGTGGCCTAAAAAATTCCCGCCTCATCTGGGGATCGAACCATAGACCACTGCGCTAGGAAGCCAGTGCACTAACCACTACGCTACCGCGGCTAATTATACTGTACCGGTACCAAAATAGTGCATTAAAATTTTTTTTAAATTATAAGTAGGATAAGTAATGTAGTAAATTCAAGTTAATAAAATCTGATTTCCGATATCTACATATAGTATCTTCTCTCCCCCCCCCTCCTTTTACCACTCAGTCCAAATACAGTAAAACTGTGTGAATGTATGTGTGTGTGCCCTCCCCTTTCCAAAAAAAACCAAACAAATAAACACATTAAAATAAATCACAAATACAAAAGAAAGAAAAAAAAATAAAGTGCATAAGACAAGAGGAGCAATCGAACACAAAATATTAAGAATCTTCACTCAAATATCCAAGATGTCCTACTTAATGGCTCTGAATCGTGGAGAACAACAACAAATTACAGTATAAAAATAAGGGCTGTGGATTCGGTGTAGGGGGTCGGAGTCGTGGAGTCGGTAAAAAAAAAAAATGTCCGGACACCGATTTCGAGTTTTATGCCATATGATTAGTAAAAACCTTATCTTTTCATACTCCTCATGGAAGATGTTATCAAGGCATGTAAGGAGAGAACAAGAAAGAATTCAGTGGGGTACTGGAAGATGAGACAGGTATGTATTCCAGAGCTGGCATTTGCTGCTGATGTTGCCCTGATTGCTAAATCAGAGGCACATCTCCAATTCAACCTGCAAGTCTGGAAGGAAGAGCTGGAGAAGAGAGGGATGGTCATAAGCAGCTCTAAAACAAAATCCATGGTGATATCACGAGAAGAAAGAAGACATCAGATTAAGCTGGGAGAACAGGTCCTGGAGCAGGTCGACCACTTTAAATATCTTTTCAGGCCATAAATCGAGGATTCCTCAGCAAGAGAGAGGTTGGTAAGAAAACGAAGATGGCTGTATACCGCTCCACCTATGTCCCAGTCTTGACATATGGATGCGAGTCATGGGCAATTGTGGTAAAGTGGGATGTTATAAAGTCACATACATAAAACACTCTACAAGGATATCTTAAAATACTGTATTTTTGTTTTGTTCAAGCTCTGTTGGTATTTGTCATCATGACTTCAATAGTTTGTCTTTATTGGAACTAGTATTGGAGATGTTCTCAGTTCCTGATATTAAAACAATTAAATTCCCCTCTTAATTGTATTTTACACTGTCATTTTAAGATGGGGGTACATAATGTTGAGCTCAGCTGGCCACATCAGCTTATCTTGCGTGATGGCGGCAGGAAAAGACTCCTCTGCTCGATTTCTCCCCTGGGCTCTGGAGACACCTCACTGATAGCTAAATGGACCAAGGAGTATGCTGTCCGACTCTGGATTCAGCAAAGCTCTGACCAGGTGCTGCTCAATAACTTTAAGACCACGGTCCCTGTAAACAAGAAGGATGTACCTTCTACTTCATAACTAATTGATACTCTAGTTCTACACTGAGCACAATACATCACAAACATTGAGTTCAGAGCGTTAGGCCAACTGTCAGCTTCATCTGAAATACTTTATACCAGTACAGACGCTCTGAATCAAGTATATTCGCAGCTCTACCCAATGAAACCACGTCTAACCATCTTTTCAAAAAAGTACCCCTTCTATTCGTTTCCCATAACAACACAAGATAGTATTTATAGCCCGACCAATCGTGTTTAGTCTTATATTTGTTGCGCTTCAATCAATTTGGAGTTAACATGGTAGGCTATTTCCGTAACGTAAGGTTTTTTCAAACACGTTATAAAAAAATTTTATGAGCAGAAATGATTTCATGCTGTCAGGCATCCCCACTATTTTATTTTGGTTATAATTTGGTAATTCCTAGACTATTTGCATAACGTTTTACATATTCTTTGTCAGCAAGCCCTAAGGAACCCAAATATACAAATTTAAAAGAGCTAAGTGGCTGCGTTCAAAATATGCAATTTCTTCTACCTCCTGTTTCGAAGATGTGCTGTCTGGGTACTGTAATGTTTTCAAACGTAAACCCATCTAATGTTATCTTTTCTAATAAGCGTTTTCCAGGATTTTAAAACCTAACTCTGGGAAGGTTAGTGTTTTTATCACTGTCCGTCTGAAAAAAAGTTAGTGCATGTGGCCTTACACGCGTGATAGTAGTAATTGTGTATCGCGCGACGCGAGTTTAGTGTTGCATGTGTCCTTGCTTTCATTCGCCCCTCTCTCTTTCTATTTGAGTCCATCTGTTCGTTCGTTTTGGTAACGTAGTATAATTTATGTTAGGATTAATTTAGGTCATTACGCAGTGTGCCTCTCAATGTTTTTCTTAGAAATGCAATACCCGTTTTAATGTGTTGTGGAAACGCTTGTATTTATGCAGTGGCTTATATTTAACGTGGAAACGTTACAATTTGCAGACGAAGCATAAAACAAAGGGGATTTCGAGTACAGTCATTGTGACAGCACTGTTTCTTTTACCATTGCTCTTTTCTTTATTAAATGTATTTGTTAGGCTTTATATTTACCTGATAATTTATATATGTGGATTAGAATATTTCACGACAGCAATGACTACAACCCACAAAAGCCACTAGACGATACGTCAAGGCCTAAAATCCCACCCCCTGAAGACTCAAGTAGAACAGTCCCAACTATGATGGTTTGGCCATGTCTGCAGACTGGGAGAAGATCGGCTACCACGACAAGCATGGGAAACAAAGAGCCAGGGATCCAGACCCCCCAGGACAACCCAGAGTTCGCTGGGAGGACAACATTAGACAATCTTTGAAGGACCGAGGACTAGAATGGAACTAGGCCAGGAGGAAGACAGCCGATAGGATAGTCTGGCGCTCTCTCTTCCAAACCCCCACACCTCACGGTAGAAGGGGAACGACTAAGTAAGTAAGTAAGAAAGACTAGTAAAAAAAAAAAAAACTTGTCGGAGTCGGAGTGTTAAAATTTCAGGAGTTGGGGTTGGAAAATTTTGTGGCCGATTCCACTATCGTGATAACGATACATATTAGCCTCAATTACTCCCCTTGCTGTGCAGGGATGGTCCAACAGGGGCCTAAGTTCAGAGTATCTACTGAGGGTCTTCAAAGTTATCTACCTATCGCTCAAGATTACTCCTGGCAGAGATTTGAATTTGAAAAATGATGCTTAAATTCTAGGGAGCCTCATAGGAATTTAAGAAACAAAGTACTACGACTGATAGGATCCAGGCCGTGTGAACTTTCTATCTTCCCTGACCTTCTTTGAGGAGTAAGAATTTCGCTCGTTTTGATGAGCCCCCAACTGATTTAAATCAGTAAAATATTCCAGTAGCTCTGTTACATGTTTTTAAAATGACTGCGACATACGCAGGCAGGCAGGCAGGCAGGGACGGACGGACGGACGGACAGACGTACGTACGTACGTACAGATAACAGATTTAATAACCAATTGTAGTTAACAATGCAAAATAAATAAGGGTGGGGCGATATTGGATTATTCCTTTAAAGATTCATCACTGGTGATGATCTGGATTTGGTTTTAAAAAATTGCTTGGCAGCTTTAAGTGGGTACTTATCTGCCAGTAAGATGTTGGTTAGACTAGTACCATGAAATAAGAGAGAAACAAATACCCTCCTGAGTATTGGGTTTCCTGACACAAAAATATGGTGCCCCCCCCTTTTTTTTTCCTTTTCCTTCTACAATCCCATCTACCTCAGAACGTTACCCTCTCTGAGCATGAATGTTAATCCCAGTGAGCAGAAAACGCCCATTGCATTTATATAGAACATGTTTACATATCTCTATTCTATAATTTAAGTTAAAATACCTGGCGGTCTATGCTACTACATTAATTAAGTAAATGTGTGCTTACCGACTGAAAGAATATTCATAAACTCAATACAACTGAGATTGACACTTAGCACTGATCCACTGTGTAAGGTATCAAAAATTCTCTCTGAAGACAGTGGCAAGGAGTGTTAGGGACGCCTAGCTTAAATAGTAAGACAAAGTCTGCAGGTGCTCTTCGCGTGGGGCGCACATGCATTGAGAACGGTGTAATAAGACGTAAGGTCCTCGGGAGCTGTCTACCTTGATCTACAACGACATTTAAGCAGTAATTCGAAGGATGCGTTCGGACAGGTTAAAGGTTAAGGTCGATTCCCTGTGTCACCGGATTCTCTGTGAATCAAAGAACATGCCGTCTTTTACAGGAAAGGCAGAGTAAAAGGACCTTTAGCTAGATGCCGATGCACACGTGTAAAGGGGTGGAATTTAGTCTGTCCAACGTAAGTGTGACGTGACTAATGCAGAGAAATAAAGCTTGTAGAGCTATTATACAGAAAAGTGGGAGGAAACTAAAATAGAAAATAAGACATAGCAGATCTGTGACGGTATTGCATCCTCTGCTTTGCAGTAGTGGTCCAACAGTCGTCAAAACTCAAGAGTATCTAATATGGGCCTTAAAGGGAAAATAAATTTGTAAAATTACAAATAACACAATTTAATAATCACTTAACAGTTTGAAAATAATGTTAATAGTTATGGATCAAGAAAAAGTTATCATCACGTTCGTGATGGGATGTACATTTTTACAAGAAGTTCAAGTGGCAGCATATATATTGCACTTAGCTGCCAATGACGGTTCTGCTCCTTGTGACGTACGAATAGTATGAAAAGTGAAGTCCCTGAATTGTTAGATGATATGGTAGGTCCCTCGAATAACATCGCAGCCCCTGGATTTGTGTGTAACACAATAGTCAACGTGGGTTCCCCACGTTTTCTCATTAGTATGCACCATAGCAGAGTGGATTTTTCACGTTTGCTCATTAATATGTAGACAGTTATCATGCGAGGATCCAGGAGTTTCGGTTTGCCTTAGGAGAGGTTAAGCCACACCTACTGCCAATCTCTAAAGCGATTTAAAGCAAGCATTTCTCCACACCTTTCTGGCACCCCGCCTAGTAGGAGTTGCCAAAGCTTATCGGCAGAGCGGCTAACGATCAAAGGCAGTAGTGGTCCCAGAACGGACGATGTAGTTTCCCGCTGTTAGGTAACACGGCAGTGTGAACTAGAGGAGAGCGCCGGAATCGCGGATGCAGCGAACGGAGATAGGGAAACCAGGGGCGGCATCTCTCTTTTAGTCTGGCGGCCAGAATCTCGATAGTCTCCTGAGTTCTTAAAAGGTGTGAAATTTTCACGTGTCCCCCCGATCTTTCATTCCATTTAATATAAATAAAGACCTCTGAAAAATGCATTTATCATTCGTTTGCCAGAGATTTAAAGAAACACTAGCGTATAGTTGAATCCTGCTAGATTCCATCTCAATTGTTGGCTATATTGGAGTGAATTCTTTTTCTGTGCTAAACGGTATAATATAGTAGTTAAAGTGATCAGTGGTCTAGTGCTTTCATTTTATTTCACTGGATTGTGTGCTAATTTAAACTTATTAAATAAACCCATTTCAAAGTTCCAGCTGTAAACTAAATGATATATCTATTACATTATTTCCAAAGATAATAGATGCCGAAATGCTTCAATTAACTTTTAAAGTCGCGAAGGAATTTATAAATAATTAATTAAGTTAAGTTCTATATATATGTGCGTTTTAACCATTAGACTCGCGAAGTGTTTTCTTAAATATCTAATTGAATACGCAAGTGTATATAATAGTCTTAACGGTAAATTTATCGTGCGTTAGAATGTTATTGGATTTTTGCAGTATGATTTCATGTTTTTCTATCTTTCATATAGGGTGATCATAACCTTTGCGTCCCTGCAAAAACATTTTATAGAGTCCTCCAGACTCGGTTATTAAAACCCTCCAGATATTTTGATGAACAGTTTAAATTTTAATCTTGTGGCGATCCTGTGTGGGGTCCAGCTAACTGAATTTACCAGAAATAAAGCAAACCCAAGAACAATTTAACACATCATCAATTGAATTAAGATTAACTGGAGAAGAACATTGCCAGAGCTATATTTATATTATTTTATGGCTCTACTGCGAAAGAGAGTAGATATCTCCTGAACCCTGACTGTGCACATTTTCTTCACTGGACTTAAACCCCCGAAGAAAAACCTACTTTACTGGTCAGTCGTGTCATCACGCTTAAGAAGTTTTTCCACCATCAGCGAATAAATCCAAGAGACCACACCATTCTCACCCCTGTATCTGTGACCGTGCCATCCAATAGAACTTTAATATAATGAAACAAAGAACACTTAAGCTTCACTTTCAAGCGATTTCGGGACACTTTGCAAACCGCATAAACCTGCTAAATCTGGGGCTGGAACAGAAGAAAAAGACACTACCTATGTCGAGTGTTTAATTGCTGTTTTGTATTTTTCTATGGAGTGCCAGATTCCCACGATCGGTAAGTGTGTGTGAGAAAATGAGTGTTGGCCATCACGAGCGTGCATGAATGAAGGCGCATTATTTGCAACCATTTATAATTTGTTCACCCGATAAATATTTTGTTTATTGTATTGTTCTTCTGTAAGTGGGATTTCCTAACCTTGGTTATTTCCCCTCCCTCAAATGTATTTAGTAGAGGGAAAACATTTTTTGAGAACAATAGGACCTTTTCTACCACCTATACCTAGTATTGTAACACCTCGTATCAGAGTACATTAATTTACCATTGGGTTAAATTAGCTTTTTGTCTGATAACCACCTGTCTTTTGGACTGGGTTTTTTTTTCTTTGTCTATTTCAAGCGGGAAGGGCATATTGGATTACTCCTATTCACACCTCCCCCCAACCTTGGTACTTTGTATTTTCTGTACTATGATTTTCGCCTGTAACTTGATAAATGTTTTGAGTGTGATTTAAATGATAAATAAACATCATAAAACTTTAGTACTGTGTTGGAAGACCCAAGCACAATTTACCCATATTTGTTAACCATTGTTTGTATTCACGTATCGTCCGTGTGGTTGAAGCACCAAATTGGTGTGAGCGCAGGTGTGTTTGTATACTGGCAAATAATTGTTTAGCCAGGAGAGTTGTAGGAGTCTATCAATAAAATAATATTGTCGTAAGATAGGCAAAATCGGTGACCTACCCGATTTTCTTAGACTGTCTTTACTCTTCCAGCACCTTTGTGAATCTACTACCTATTTCTAAACCCTTATTATCACAGAGCCTTCACCATCATTCTTCACTCTAACGGGACCACTATTTCTAAGACCTATCTCAAAATATAAATTTACGACAATAAAATGGGTTGCTCTCCGGGATTTTTGAGTCTGATCTAGAATTAGTACCACTTAACGGGTAGCCCAGTTTGAGTCTGATCTTTAGTCTGGGTCTGTCTAGATAGAGTGTGAGTGAGTTGTCTTTTGTGAAGTTAGGGTATAATAAAAATAATTACACCCCTAGACAACGCCTTTTAGTAATTGGGTCGACCACACAACAATATTTACAGGATTTGTTTCTTTCCACAGCAGCAGAGAGTTAGAAAAACAAAAATATTTGTTATTTAAATTATTCTCTGGCAGAAATAACTGGAAATTTTTTTTATAAGATTTGCTGGGATCGCGTGATTGGTGAATCAGTCACAAAGGTTTTGAAGTTACCAGAGTTGAGCTAAGCTAAAGACGCATTATTCTGATTTTTTTAATCACGTTAATAACGTCTCTTCTCATAACTGACTTCAGAGGGCGGAGTTTTGTTGGCGGAGAATTAAAATTTTAGGAAAATTTTTTTTCCTTTAAATTGTTTTAATATAAATTTTTCTATACTGTTAGTAAAAGTAAAATTTTTTCTTCTAGTGTTGACTTACCATTTAGCACATTACAAGGTAGGTGGTATCACAAGTAATTTACACTCCAGTGTTTTTCTTGTAGCGGCTTTGAGTTTTTTCCCTTCTTGTTTCTTCAAATTGAGGCAGAGATGGAAGCTCGCATGGAAAGAGAGAAGGAGAGACAACGGGAGGAGAGAGACAGCACGAATTGGCGCTTAAGGCTTTAGAGAGTCGGGGTGCTTCTACTTCAAATAATGGAGAGCCGTCTTCGCCCCAGTCTCAGTCAACGGTTCTCTCCAGCACTCAATCTGCCCAATTAACTGCGATGTCTTTTACTTTAGAGTCTTTCCCTAGCCCAATTGAGAAAATTGACACCTTCCTAGAGAAATTCGAGAGGTTGGCAAATCTGTATGGGTTAGAGAGTTCCCGTTGGAGTCTTAAACTCTCAACTACTTTGAAAGGTAATGCTTATGACGTGTATACAAAGCTGGGAACCAACCAACATGATTATGACATGCTAAAGAAGGCCTTGCTAGAGCGGTTTGAGATGACCGCCCGAAAATTTCTGCAAATGTTCAGAAACAGCCGAAAAGAGAGCACGGAAACATTTCCCCAGTTCTCTTCACGTCTCACGGGCTATATGACAAAGTGCCTTGAATTATCTGAATTACCTCTTACATATGAACTTGAACTTGTTCTTGTGGAACAGATAAAGTCAACTTTGTCAAACGAAACCCGTAGATTTTTGGCTGAACAGGGCGCAGTCAGGCTTGAGGACATCCTCAATAAGGCGGAACGCTATACCAATGCAATGGCCGAACTTCCCAGCACTAAACGTAAACCCACAGATGAGCCATCTCGAAAACAAAATCTAGAGCAGTCATCCTATTCTTCCAATTCCTCTCAGCACTATAACCAACGAGAAAATAATACTCAGAGACCTCCCCAGGAAAAATCGAAATTCTACAAAACCCGATATCCCCCAAACAACAATTCTGATCAACCTGCAAAGCCTGCATGGCAGCGCGGCCACCAAGGTCAAGGCAAAGGAAAGACCCCCTACAGCAGGGACGTCTGATCAGGGCAAGCACACCGGGCCAAACCGCATCGGATGTTTGCATACAGCCTCGCAAGGAAGAGTCAATGTCAGTGATTCTCAACCTGAGGGGGACAGACCCTCGACGCGAGGAACTGTAATTTTGAATGTTACCTCAACTACTTGTCTTTTTGACACGGGCTTATCTTTTGATTGTATTGTCGCAAGGCACCTAGTCAAACCCGGTCAGGAGACAGAGGAGACCATCAAACTATGTGGAGTTTTTAAGAGTGATGCACCCAGGACGCTTCCTATCGCACTGGTAGAAATACACTCTGATTTTGTCAGAGGTGTTATTAAAGCGGCCATAATGGATGATCCTATCTACCCAGTTATCTTGGGATGTAGATATGTGTTTGTTGGGAGACCAAAAGAGCCGATTGTTGCAGTGGTAACCACAAAAGGGCAAACTAAGAAGGAGAGGGAGCCTGCGCCAAATTTGTTGCCGAATGAACTGAAGGAGGCGCAACAAAAGGACCCTACTCTGGAGCCCTGCTTTAGAAAACTGCCCATGGCTAAGGACCCCAGACACCACGGAGACATCTTTTCGAAGGATGGTGTATTGTATCGTAGAACGGGTGACCCTGATACAGGGAATAACCAGCTCCTAGTACCGACGCAGTACAGAAGCCAGATCTTAGAAATGGGGCACTCTCTTCCCTTTAGCGGACATATGGGACAAAACGCCACTATTCAGCGAATAAAAACCCACTATTGGTGGCCGGGAATGAACTCTGAGATTATCAGGTACGTGAAATCCTGCGCTCGGTGCCAACGTGTAGCACCCAAACACTTGACACCCCCAGTACCTATGGGGCTAATGCCAATAGTAGGGACTCCATTTGAACGGGTTGCTGTCGACATCATTGGACCCCTGGAAAGGACCAAAAGAAGGAACAGGCTCATCCTGACCTTAGTCGACACTTGCATAATGTGGGCCGAAGCTATACCGCTAACATGCACGGATTCCAAGCATGTCGCAGAAGCCCTCGTGCAAATTTTTCCACGGTTGGGATTCCCTCAACAAGTTTTGACGGATAATGGATCCCAATTCCGTAGCCTGTTAATGGAGGAGATCTTTAAGATCTTGAGGGCCAAACATATCCACACAAGTCCCTACCATCCGGCCGGAAATTGGCTCGTGGAACGTTTTAACGGCAGCCTCACCATGATGTTACGTAAGCTGGGTCAGGAGAAACCGGAAGATTGGGACCTATATATATCTGCTACCTTATTCGCCTACAGAGAGGTTCCCCAAGCGTCTACGAGATTCCCGCCTGCTACACTTTTATTTGGCAGACCTATTAAGGGGCCACAAGAAGCCTTACTTCGGTCCCTGACAGACCAAAAGGCTGACGAGACAGTCGTCTCTGCAAGCAAATATGTATCTGAGCTCAAGGAAAGGCTAAAGCTAGGATGGGATCTAGCTACAACCAACCTTAAGAAAGCCCGCGCTAAACATGCTAAAAGATACAATAAAGCTGCAAAAGAGAGAGAACTCAAACCAGAGGAGAAAGTTTTATTGCTACTTCCAACCGGAAGCAATAAACTTCGCATCGGATGGCAAGGACCGTTTACCGTCCTTAAAAAGATCTCACGCACCAATTACAAGATCTCCATTAAAGGAAAGGAGAAGGTCTTTCACATAAATCTCCTTAAGAAATATTTGGAAAGACCAGTGCCGTCCTCCGAGCATCTCCTGGCTGTCGCCATAGCAACGGAAGACGAGGAAGATGATGATAGTTGCATGGAGTACCCATTGCAACCAACTGAATCCTTTAAAGATGCCAAGTTCGGCGACAATCTCTCAGAAGAACAACAAACAGAAACCAGGGCGCTACTAAAACATTACAGTGCAGTCTTAACGGATGTACCTGGTCGAACAAATCTCATCGAATTTGATATGAAATTAACAAACGAGACTCCTGTTCGAACCAGAGTTTACCCCATTCCGTACACTAAAGCTGATGCACTTCGCGGAGAAATAGACAAGCTGCGTCAGGCAGGAATTATCAGTGAGTCGACATCTCCTTACAGTTCGAGTGTAGTGCTGTTGCAGAAGCCCAATAAGGAAGTTCGGCTGTGTATAGATTACCGGTTGCTAAACGCTGTAACGGAATTCCAGCCCGAACCTCTCCAGACTGTTTCTGAATTGTTCACCAAGCTTAGCAAAGCAAGAATTTTCTCCAAGATTGACCTGAGTAAAGGTTATTATCAAATACCAGTCAAGGAGGAAGTTAAACCTTTGTTAGCTTTCAGCACTAGTGAAGGACATTACACATTTAATGTGATGCCGTTCGGATTGCATAACGCACCAGGAGTGTTCACCAGGATGATGAGGAAGCTTTTAGAACCTTTGCACAGTCCCCATATCCATAATTTCATGGATGACATCTTAATTGCATCGGAAACCTACGACGAACATATCGCTACGGTTGCTATGCTCCTCAGGACACTACAGGAAACTGGTCTCACAGCCAGACCTAGCAAATGTCTCATCGGGTTTGAAAAGCTAGACTTCCTGGGGCATACTATTTCTCACGGCTGCATGTGGCCTGTTAAGAAGAACGTGGAGAAAATAGTTGCAGCAAAAAGACCCCGAACGAAGAAAGACACTCGTTCCTTTTTATCACTATGTGCATATTATCAAAAATACATCCAGAATTTCAACGGACTTACAGCACCTCTGACTGACCTCACAAAGAAAGGTCGTCCTGATAAGGTTATCTGGGATCAAAAGTGCGAACACGCGTACAGTACTTTAAAAGGACAGTTGTCTGCATACCCCATTTTGAGGTTATCTGACCTCAAGAAACCTTTCGTATTGCGGGTCGACGCGTCAGGTCAGGGCATCGGGTCAACATTGCTTCAAGCCGAGGACACCGACCCGAATATGCTATTCCCAGTTGCGTATGGCAGTCGGAAATTAAACAAGGCTGAACGTAACTACAGCGTAGTTGAAAGAGAATGTCTCGCTCTGATTGACGGCATCAGACGCCATCATGAGTTTCTCTATGGGACATCTTTTATGGTGCAGACAGACCACGCTCCTTTAGCTTTTCTTGGCGCAAATAAGGAATTTAACGCCAGGATCATGCGCTGGGCTTTGTTTTTAAGCGTGTACTCTTTCAAAGTGGAATATATTCCGGAAAGACAGAATGTCGTGGCTGATTTCATGAGTAGAAACTGGACTACGGAGGAAGAGGAGGAAATCGAAGATACCAATCATCCAAAAGCTACCGATCAGGGTACCTTCATTGTCATAAATGAAACATGAAAAATGGTTTCATGTCTAAAAGTGGGGACGATTGTGACGCACGTATAGTATGAAAAGTGAAGTCCCGGAATTGTTAGATGATATGGTAGGTCCCTCGAATAATATCGCAGCCCCTGGATTTGTGTGTAACACAATAGTCAACGTGGGTTCCCCACGTTTTCTCATTAGTATGCACCATAGCAGAGTGGATTTTTCACCACGTTTGCTCATTAATATGTAGACAGTTATCATGCGAGGATCCAGGAGTTTCGGTTTGCCTTAGGGGAGGTTAAGCCACACCTACTGCCAATCTCTAGAGCGATTTAAAGCAAGCATTTCTCCACACCTTTCTGGCACCCCGCCTAGTAGGAGTTGCCAAAGCTTATCGGCAGAGCGGCTAACGATCAAAGGCAGTAGTGGTCCCAGAACGGACGATGTAGTTTCCCGCTGTTAGGTAACACGGCAGTGTGAACCAGAGGAGAGCGCTGGAATCGCAGATGTAGCGAACGGAGATAGGGAAACCAGGGGCGACATCTCTCTTTTAGTCTGGCGGCCAGAATCTCGATAGTCTCCTGAGTTCTTAAAAGGTGTG
This sequence comes from Oreohelix idahoensis, assembly GCA_024509875.1. NCBI lineage: Eukaryota > Metazoa > Mollusca > Gastropoda > Stylommatophora > Oreohelicidae > Oreohelix > Oreohelix idahoensis. Next base: position 102,774 of record JAMPIV010010934.1, read on the forward strand.
AAATTTTCACGTGTCCCCCCGATCTTTCATTCCATTTAATATAAATAAAGACCTCTGAAAAATGCATTTATCATTCGTTTGCCAGAGATTTAAAGAAACACTAGCGTATAGTTGAATCCTGCTAGATTCCATCTCAATTGTTGGCTATATTGGAGTGAATTCTTTTTCTGTGCTAAACGGTATAATATAGTAGTTAAAGTGATCAGTGGTCTAGTGCTTTTATATTATTTCACTGGATTGTGTGCTAATTTAAACTTATTAAATAAACCCATTTCAAAGTTCCAGCTGTAAACTAAATGATATATCTATTACATTATTTCCAAAGATAATAGATGCCGAAATGCTTCAATTAACTTTTAAAGTCGCGAAGAAATTTATAACTAATTAATAAAGTTAACACCCGTGTGTTGCCGGGGCCCGAAAGGGGAGCAAAGAATAGTAACACTGCACCCTACCATGCATGTCGTAAAAAGCGACTAAGGAGGGTTTGGGCATGGGGCTGTTTACCCCATCCCGTAAAAACTTCGCACAGTGGGCTGATCACCTGCTTGCCAACCAATCTGATTACGGAAACAGCGATAGATTGTTTGGTCTGTTTTTGTTCCACAAAGACGCCACTAGGCGTGGTGGAAACAGCGATAGATTGATCAATTTGTTGTTGCCCTAAGACGCCACTAGGCGTACTGGCCACATACTGCTTTGCCGGTTGGTGGCTAAGGATGGAAGAAGAAGAAGAATAAAGTTAAGTTCTATATATATGTGCGTTTTAACCATTAGACTCGTAAAGTGTTTTCTTAAATATCTAATTGAATACGCAAGTGTATATAATAGTCTTAACGGTAAATTTATCGCGCATTAGAATGTTATTGGATTTTTGCAGTATGATTTCATGTTTTTCTATCTTTCATATAGGGTGATCATAATCTTTGCGTCCCAGCAAAAACATTTTATAGAGTCCTCCAGACTCGGTTATTAAAACCCTCCAGATATTTTGATGAACAGTTTAAATTTTAATCTTGTGGCGATCCTGTGTGGGGTCCAGCTAACTGAATTTACCAGAAATAAAGCAAACCCAAGAACAATTTAACACATCATCAGTTCAATTAAGATTAACGGGAGAAGAACATTGCCAGAGCTATATTTATATTATTTTACGGCTCTACTGCGAAAGAGAGTAGATATCTCCTGAACCCTGACTGTGCACATTTTCTTCACTGGACTTAAACCCCCGAAGAAAAACCTACTTTACTGGTCAGTCGTGTCATCACGCTTAAGAAGTTTTTCCACCATCAGCGACTAAATCCAAGAGACAACACCATTCTGACCCCTGTATCTGTGACCGTGCCATCCAATAGAACTTTTTTAATATAACGAAACAAAGAAAACTTAAGCTTCACTTTCCAGCGATTTCGGGACACTTTGCAAACCGCATAAACCTGCTAAATCTGGGGCTGGAACAGAAGAAAAAGACACTACCTATGTCGAATGTTTAATTGCTGTTTTGTATTTTTCTTTGGAGTGCCAGATTCCCACGATCGGTAAGTGTGTGTGAGAAAATGAGTGTTGGCCATCACGAGCGTGCATGAATGAAGGAGCATTATTTGCTTACTTACTTAGTCGTTCCCCTTCTACCGTGAGGTGTGGGGGTTTGGAAGAGAGAGCGCCAGACTATCCTATCGGCTGTCTTCCTCCTGGCCTGGTTCCATTCTAGTCCTCGGTCCTTCAAGGATTGTCTAATGTTGTCCTCCCAGCGGACTCTGGGTCGTCCTGGGGGTCTGGATCCTTGGCTGTTTGTTTCCCATGCTTGTCGTGGTAGCCGGTCTTCTCCCATTCTGCAGACATGGCCAAACCATCTTAGTTGGGACTGTTCTACTTGGGTCTGCAGGGGGTGGGATTTAAAGCCTTGACGTATCGTCTGGTTGCATACCATGTCTCTTCTTGTTACTTCAACCACCTTCCTCAGATACCTCATTTCTGAGGTTTGGATCTGGCTTTTGTGGGTTGTAGTCATTGCCCATGACTTGCATCCATATGTCAAGACTGAGACATAGGTGGAGCGGTATACAGCCATCTTCGTTTTTTTACCAACCTCTCTCTTGCTGAGGAATCCTCGATTTATGGCCTGAAAAAGTCTCCCAGCTGCTGCTTTTCGAGTGGCCAACACTTCTTTGATGCCTCCCTTTCGGTCAATAATAGCTCCGAGGTATTTAAGTGGTCTACCTGCTCCAGGACCTGTTCTCCCAGCTTAATCTGATGTCTTCTTTCTTCTCGTGATATCATCATGGATTTTGTTTTAGAGCTGCTTATGACCATCCCTCTCTTCTCCAGCTCTTCCTTCCAGACTTGCAGGTTGAATTGGAGATGTGCCTCTGATTTAGTGTCACCGTTCACTTTGCTAGGAGCATTATAAAATGCTCGAGCAGGAATTATAAGCGGTGATTTGGTTTTGGTTAAGAGGGAAGGTATAAAAAAATGGTTTAAGAAATAAGAATAGATTTGAATAATGACTATTTGTCTTGCTAAAAGGGAAATAAGATGAGTGAAATCATGCTTTGATCAAAGGGAGAAGACTCTAATTATTAAAGTCAGGGGAGGAAAGTGCTTAATTACACATAAGTAGATTTGGTGAGTTGGTAGTTATGGTTTAGAAAATGTACATATAAGAATTGTATAGCAAGCTTTAGAGAAGATAATATAAGGTTAAGTCAAATATGCAAAGGGAGACAATGGTTAATTACCTCCCTTATATGATTAAGTGAGTTGAGAAAAAAAAAATATGCACGTGAAAAGTTTACCAGGACAACGGATGACACTTCACTGAGTTGTTTACACAGCGGATAAGCGTGAACATTTTTCAGCTGAGCGAAGAATAGGAGGAACCAATGAATTTACCGTAAACAAGGACAGATGAGCTAGTAATGATTTTATAGAAGAGAACTCATTCAGACGCGCTGTTGAGCGGTCGCATTTACAGATCAGCTGATAATGATTTTATAGAGGAGAACGCATTTAGACGCGCTGTTGAGCGGTCGCATTTTCAGATCAGCTGAGAATGATTTTATAGAAGAGAACTCATTTAGACGCGCTGTGGAGCGGTCGCATTTTTCGGAGGAAGCAGTCCTGGTTAAGGACGTAGAGTGGCAGGAATGTGTTTTCTGCCAGGCTCAAGTTACATTTCTGTGAGAAACAGAATGAATACGTCTGAAGAATCCTATAGACCTAGTTAGAGTAGTAGAATCTATTCACTTATGAAAGACAGAACTGTGTTTAAAATATAAGTTTAGTGATAAGGGGTGATAGTAAGAAAAATGAGTGTTGTGAGGATTCGGTGCAACCAAAGTAAGTAGGTCCTTTGACTCATAACTTTTGATAGACATTGAATAGAATTATTTCAGAAGTTGAAATAAGGTATTACAAGGCTAACGACGCTTACAACTAAGTTAGCGCAGAATAAGGAGAAACGAAGCTGAAGCTACAAAATTGACTATGATGTGAATAAACTGAGACTAAGTCAGCAGCTGAGAAGTTTTACAGAAGAACATGGACTTAATAGCCGTGTTGGGCTATTGTATAATGAATTTTGCAACATCAACTGCTACAAGTAAGATGAGTAAGCAATTGAAGTTTGATTGTATTTACAGGATGAAACATGAGCTCTCTAGCAGGTATAAGTATGAGAATACCGCAACAGGTGTACCCAATGTATTAATTTGCATATATGAGTTTTAAGATGATGGTATTTGAGTAAATTGAGTCAAATCTGACAGGATTAGTAGATGAAGAAAACCAACTCAGGAAAGAGTTGATGAAAGGCTTGGGAAAAGCCAGAATAAATATAAAAACCTTAAGGGAAGAAAATAGGTATAAACCATATCTGTTGGTGTTCTCAGGTAGAGAGAGCTATATATATATATATATATATATATATATATATATATATATATATATATATATATATATATATATATATATATATATATATATATATATATATATACACACACAGGTACATGGATATATACCCAGGAGGAATGGGATCTACAAGAGAAATTTAAGAAATGTTTGTACCTGGAATTAGTACCACATGCCTCTGTTATGATGAACTTATATGATGTAAATAAACTGTTTGTTTTGATGGAACGTTGCTCAAGTTGGGTTCAGTCTCTAAAAGGTTGTTGAGTGCTAGAGTAAACAAGATACTGGACATAAAGAAACTAACTACTATACGAAGCTGTCACTTAAGTAACATCATAAGAAGGGATGGAACGAGTTTAGGTTGGAAGTTTTGAGAGAATATCATCCAGGAATCAATAACTCTGGCGGTGAGGGCCAGTATTAAGATATACTCTTACTTGGAAGATAGGTCAATGGATCAAATTGACAAATAGAAGGTAGACAACTAGGCCTGCCCCAGTCACCTAGTTCGTTGGTTGACAATTAGTGCCAAGAACAGATTAACGGCACGGTCACATCATCTCTAATTGGCGCCTTGACCAACCCTTCTTAAAGTGACATGGCTACATCACAAGGAGAGATGGAATATCAACAGCACCACCAGGTCAAACTCAAACTAAGTAAATGCGAGTTCCTAAAGACGGAAACTAAATACTTAGGGTTTATAGTGAATAAAGAAGGTATTCGCCCTGATACAGATAAAGTGGAAGCAATTAGGAACATGCCCGCTCCCACAACAGTGAAGCAGGTACGAGCGTATATTGGTTGTTGCGGATACTACAGACGTCACGTCGTTAATTTTTCCAAGGCTGCTGAACCACTCATTGCACTTACCAAGAAATATTCAAGATTTAGGTGGACAAAAGAATGCCAAGAATCCTTTGATTATCTTAAGGAGGCACTTAAGAAGATACCACTGCTTGCACATCCGGATATATCTCGTCCAATGATCTTGTATACAGATGCTTCAGATACAGCAATAGGTGCTTGCTTAGTCCAAATCAGGGAAGAGAATGAGACACCCATTATACCAGAAATCCCTAATAAAATGCCTATAGCATTCGTGTCACACGCTCTCTCTAAAACTCAGAAACGATGGTCGACAACGGAGAAGGAAGCGTTTGCTATACATTACGCGATACAAAAACTTGATTTTTATATCAGAGGCACTAAACTCACTATCAGAACAGACCATCAACCATTAGTGAATTGGCTTACTAAAACGCAGGAGCAGCCAAAAAAGTTACAAACATGGTCTATGAACCTACAATGATATGATACAAAAATTGAATACATTCCCGGTACTCAAAATACGTGTGCAGACCTCCTTTCGCGAACGCCACAATCTAGTACTATACTGGAAGATGATCTAATGGCGTCTACAGATATCAACGACAACGCAAAGGAAATTAACATTATAAATTCCAACAGAGTGGATGATGGAAACACCACTACCATAACAGATAATGGCACGCAGCAAACAACAGATGTAGATACACTTGATATACATACTGAGCAGAGAAAAGATCCCGAAATTCTTAAGATCATCAAACAAGTGCAAACGAAACCTACGTCGCTTAAACGGTTTATAATCTTGCCCAATGATCAACTACTATATCATATTGATGAGAAACAAGAGGGGAGATTACAGAAAGTAATTCCACAATCAGTAATACCCCAACTACTAGAGCAGTTTCATGATAATAATGGACATGTAGGGAGAGATAAAACCATTGATATAATCAAGAAAAGATACTATTGGAAGTCTATGTACAAAGATATAATGGAATATGTTGGTACTTGTAGGGTATGCAGAATCAGAAATATGAGACCAACTAAAGTTCCTTTACAGGAAATGAAATCATCTCATTTTCCTATGGAAGTTATAAGTATGGACATTTCTGGTCCATATCCTGTTACGCAATCTGGAAAAGCATACCTTTTACATATTGTTGATCAATATTCAGTATGGCCTGAAACTTATCCTCTTAAGAATATAACGTCAGCGACAGTGACAGAGTTTTTTCTACAAAAATTTGTACCAAGACATGGTTGTCCTAAAAGAATCATCACGGACAATGGAAAGCAATTTGTAGGCAACCCGTTTAAGAAGACACTTCGGACTTTGAATATTCAGCATACGACTAACACTTTTTATAGACCGCAGGCAAACGGACGAAATGAGAGAATGCATGCTACACTGCATGATATCCTTGCTAAATATATACAAGGCAATGCTCAATATTGGGATGTATATATCAATCAAGCTCTTGAAGCGATAAGAGTAAACATAAACGAGACGACAGGACTATCTCCGTTCTACATGCTATATGGACGTGAGCCTATGTTCCCACTAGATAATCTTTTGCAACCCCAAAAGAAATATCAGGGTGAAGATCCTATAGAAATTATACTACAAGAAAAACATAGAGCACATCAGATAGCAAACAGTAATGCGCAGAAAGCCTTCAAGAAATGGCAGAAGCAGCATGATAAAAGAGCGAAGTTAGAGCAATTCAAAGTCGGAGATAAAGTATATTACAAGAAGAACGTTAGAGATAATAAGTTGGATGCACGATGGCTTGATGGATATAAAATAGTAGAACAGACAACACCCGTTAATTACAGACTATGGCATGAGGAGAAGAACATAACCGTCAAAGCACACGCATCACAGATGAAAAAAGATGATCATCGCCCTACAGCTCCGCCAGCCTTATGCAGTAGCAGACCAATACGAAAAGTCACGTTGAGTTATTATGATTCCACAGAGACATTAAGTACTTCACGTGAAGAAAACGACATGGATGTTGAGCAGAACATTAGCCTACAACAACGTAACACTTCAGATCAACTCCAAGATGCTGTACATCGTTTAGTTCGCTGCAGAGAAGACTCAGAAGACGAGGAAGATATTCCACCAACAGAATTAAGAGAGAGATTGAGATCCAGAGACAACCGTCTATATAATAGAGATAGTAGTACGTCACTACCCATACATGATGACGAAACAGAAACAACACCCAAAGTTAGTGACTGGGGTGTAACTGCGAGAGGAGACAACTGGGTAGTTCAAATGACTAAGAGCGACGAGGATATAGATACTATTTCCAGTGAGGTCATAGTCAGTGACAGCGGTAGATCAACACTAGCGCGGAAACAGATTGTTACAAAAGCACAAATCCATGCAGAACCGGAAACAACGTATGATAGATCAACCCCTACTCCTCAAAGGTTGTACAACGAACAAGAGGACATAGGCACACATACGCAGGAGAAAGACAGGACACAAGTAGGGCGAGATACAGAAAGTGAATACTACAATGACATTCTAGAAGATACGACAGCAATGAGAAGTGAATGGAACAGTGCAGATAACGAAATAGATGCACCATACAAACACACGAGAGCTGCAGAACAGAGAAGCAGAGTACAGGAGCAGCAGCTATTGAAACAAAAGGAGCAACAATTACAGACTAAACAACAGAGTGGTCCAAGTCGAACCCAAGATACGGAAGATACATCAACTAAAGATTCAGATACCCAGGAGGAGATGGAGCAGGAGAAAATAAAAGGAATGAAGAGACAGAGGTCGTCTTCAGATGATTCGCCGAATGTTGTAAGGCAACTACCAAAGCTGAGACATGTAGAAGAGGTCAGAAGGAGGAGGAAGGAAAAGATGAGAAATGGTAGTGCAGCAAAGAGTAACGAAGAGATAGAGGCACTCGTTCAAAATCTTGACAGGAAATTGGAAGAATTGAAAAAGAAGATGAGCAGTTATAGAGAAGGACAAGAGAAGAAACAAGATAAAAGGACCAAGGAAACGGGTCAACAAAGAATAGACAGTGTAGACCATGGATGGTCAGGAAACAACAAAGAAGAAGAAAGACATAGAGATATAACAGAAGTAGAAGACACTTATTATGATGCACCGTGCGAATTTATTGATAGAGAATTTGAGGAGCTGAGAAATAAAGGTGGTAATAGAAGAGATACGGATCGAAGGGAATATCGATCCAAGAACCGAGATAGGCTAAGAATTAGAAGCGGTAGTAGAAGTAGAGAAACTACTAAGGATCGAAGGAGATACCGATCTAGTGGTAGAGAGGAAGAAAGAAATGACACAACAAAAGTGGAAGAATTAACCGCACGTTGTGCAGATTTAGAGAGCACATTGGAAGAGTTACAAAAGAAACAGAAAATAAATAGACAAACATTGGAGAAGGAAGATGTAACATCACCTGAGGCAGGTGATGATAGAAAGGAAGATATGGCTGCACTGTGCGAATTTATTGATATGAAATTTGAGGAGCTGAGAGTGGACAATGAAAACAGGAGAAATACGGATCGAGGAGAATATCGATCCAGGAGCCAAGAGGCTAGAAAGGAGGAGACAAGTAGTGGTAGCAGAAGAGAAATAAGAAAGTCAAGAATCCCAGTGGAAAATGGGAAAGTTAGGCATGAAAGCAGAGACACGTCAATTAGTACCAGTGTCCAACCGAGGCAAACGGTTAATGAAATCGTAAGAAGTGGAGAGGTTGAGAGAAACTCGGGAGATATACGAGATAGAGAGGCAGAGAGGAAGCAAAGTGTTAATGAAGTCAGAATAGTAGAAGAGACTAAAGATATTGATAAACAGATAGCGTTAGAAACGCTTAGAGTCAAGGAGGCCATGATTATGAAATTTTTGGAGATGAAGTAATGAAGAAAGAAATATAGGAGGCTATGTGAGTGATGGCATAGCATATTATGAGAGGTAAACAAAATGGCGGCGGCAGCTTAGTCTTGAGAAGATTAAGTATAAGTGGGCTGTACCGAAAACAAAATAGAACTGACTACACAGGACCAATAGGGTATTGCAGTAGACGAGACGGTTGATACAGATGTAAGAGATGCATTTGAGGTCATGAGAGCATGGCGAAATTTATGAGGAAAGTCGTAGGTGACGACAACACAAGTATTACAGACTTAGAGTTTTGATAAAGCAGCAATTATGAAACAAAATAAAGTGACAACTACAACTATCAGCTACAAGTTAATCCTAACTTATATGATCAAGTTGGGACATGGAAGATAATAGACTTTTACAATCAGCAAGAAGAAACAGTACAGCGGATTCCAAGCCTTACAGACGAAATACAGAAGCGAGAATCACTTGAGAAATCTAGCCACACTATACGAAGACAACACATCAATGTTCGCAATGTTAATCACATGGTCACAACCATCATCCCCTATCCCTTCGTCAGCCCTAACATATTCCTTGTGACACCTGTCACAACCCCAGTGATCATGTGAAGCGAACAGGTGATGACAGAAGACGATCACATACAGCTTCAGAAGAATCAGCCGAATTGGAATTTTACAGAAGAACATGGTAGTCAGGGACTACAACCGTCAACTCCCAGTCAACACCAGTCTACACATTCTACTTGGGATAGCGAAGATGACAGACCTTTGAAATCAGCAACGAGAAACATAGCCCCCCCACGGTAGCAACTTTACAGAAGAACATGGTAGTCAGGGACTACAACCGTCAACTCCCAGTCAACACCAGTCTACACATTCTACTTGGGATAGTGAAGATGACAGACCTTTGAAATCAGCAACGAGAAACATAGCCCCCCCCACGGTAGCAACTTTACAGAAGAACATGGTAGTCAGGGACTACAACCGTCAACCTTCAGTAGACACCAGCTTACATACTCTAGCTCGGATAGCGATGACGAACAGTCTTTACAAGTGACGAAAAGTAACATTACTCACCATATCCAGAGTCCTACAGCGAAGCACATAAATAGTAACAAGAATGTCATTATTACGCCTTCGGCACAGGTGGAATCTGAACTTGACGAAACAGAACGAGAAGACAGCGACATAGAGTGTATGGATGATACAACCAGCACCGAAATACGCATAGCTACCAAACGCCCTTACTAACCTTCGTCACTAGACTCACCACCAAGAGCGAAATTGCTACGATTACCGCAAGAACATCTACGAACAGGATTCAAAAGAAAGAATCGCCAAGCACATAAACCTCCACTGGGTTTCCAACAAAATATAAAATTGTCCCCCCCCCCCCCCCCACCTCCTGGCAGAGCGACTATAAACACGACAATCGCAATGGCATATCAGCTTCGTCACAGTATGACAGTCGCCTCTCCAGCAGAGAGATTACACTGTTGGAACTCGCAAAACAAAATCTCCAACTTAA
>JAMPIV010010935.1:0-21485 GCA_024509875.1 Oreohelix idahoensis
AGAGTCAGGGACCTACATGTGCTTGACCTCACACAGTTGACACAGACACAACTATCTTTCTTGTTAGGTATAACATCTTAACCTCCCCAGCAAATTACACTTGCTACACTAAGGTATATCCTCTTTTAAAACCTGGTTCCTACGATAATTGTAACTTTAGTAACTATAGGCCAATATCACTAATTTCATCGCTATCCAAACCACTGGAAAAACACATACATAAAATAACACTACAGTACCTAGTCAACAACGACTTACTAACTGATAGTTAGTCTGGGTTTAGACCTAAACATTCATGTCACACTGCTCTAACTAAGATGATAGACAACTGGCACCTAAATATTAACAACGATAGCATGTGTCGGGCAGTCTTTGTAGATTTTAAAAAGCATTTGATGTGATAGATCACGCTATTTTAATTAGAAAACTAGAAACATCAAAAGTAAACTTTCAACTGGTGACAATAATTAAATCATTCCTGTCAGACAGAAAACATGTAGTTTCTTACAATAACTCCTATTCAAACCCAGCACTAATAAATACCGGCGTTCGTCAGGGTTCTATACTTGGTCCTCTACTTTTTACCATATATACTACTCGTCAAAAGTCAAGGGCCACTTAGAAAAACCTTGGTTGAAACCATAAAACAAATCTGATATAAACGTAATTGGTATCAGTCAAAACGGCATTTATTGAATACCAAATTGACATGTCACGTAAAGAAATGGAAACACACATTCAAACCCAGCATTAATAAATACCGGCGTTCGTCAGGGTTCTATACTTGGTCCTCTGCTTTTTGCCAAATACATTAATGACCTTCCACTACATATCAAGCACCCCTCCTGTGACCTGTTTGCAGACGACTGTGCTGTTTACAAGAGTGATATAAGTTGTAACACACTCGGAACTATCGTTACAAAAAGATACAGATAATCTGATTAAATGGAGCAACGGAAGTCGCATGCTTATAACATCATTAAAACAAAATGCGTGTTAAAATCAACAAGACAAAAATTACAAAATTCAGGAAAAAAACAACACTTCAGATCTACATTGGTACCTCACTAATTGAAAACGTTAATGAACATAAAACTCTAGGTATAGTCGTTGACCAGCATCTAAACTGGAACTCACATGTACATGCACTGACCAAGCAAACTGCACAGAAAGTTTACCAGTTAGCTAAAATCAAACATTTCCTAGATGAAGACGCACGAAAATTGTTCTATTTATCTCACATACAAGCAAACCTTGACTATTGCTCCACAATCTGGGATGGTTGCTCAATGTCCAACACAAAGAGTCTCCGTTCACTACAAAAGCGCGCAGTGCGTCTAGTCTCAACTGCCTAACTCAGTGTGTAGATCTATATAAAAATTTCCAAATACTGCCCTTAAGAAAGCGCCTTCTGTTTAACAAAGCTAAATTTGTTCACAAAATCCTGTCACATAATGCTCCAGCATATATGTGGCCAATGTTCAAATGCAATGAAAGACGCAGTCAACGGTTTAACAAATTGCAAGTGCACGAGCCTAGGCTTGACTAATTCAAGAAAAGCTTAGCGTACTCTGCTGCTCAACTTTGGAATTGTCTTCCACATAACCTAAGAAACAACCTCAGTCCCTATTCATACAATCGTAGACTTTTCGAATACTTTATGAGTTCTGATTACATGCCCCCCTAATCGGATGATCTTTTCTTATAATATCAACTGTAGATGACGATGTTTGTACTTTTCAATATATTTTATGTCATGCTTATACGTAGTCAATGTTATAAGAGTATGCTATTTTATTTTATTTTATTTTACTTTACAACGTTGAATTCCTTGAAATTGATATGTAAAATGCAAGTGAGTATTCTTTTATTAATTCATTATTATTAATTTATTAATGAATTAAGTATGAAAGGTGAGAGAAAGGAAGGGCAGAATGTCAGACGGGCCCGCGTGCCAATTCTCAACCCTTTAAAAATAAAATTCGTTCGTTCGTTCTTGTGTCCCTTTTACTTCACTTATAACCTCTTCGTTTTCCCTTGACGGTGTCGCATTAAAAATGAGCACAAGATTATACATCTCAATCGTTTATGTTCGTAGCGAACAGTAAATGACAGAATGATTGTAGCTATTAAGACGACTAATAGTTATCTTTATCATGTGCGTGCCAACTGGCATGGGCAATCAGAAATCCATTACTTCATATTCCTAGTGTTTTCTATCATTTCCGTTGTTTAAGCTCTCTTGTGACATGTTACAATGTTCAATTTTTTAGTACCTCTTTGTCGTCCTGTATTTCTATTGCTGTCAGTTATTCCTGCTCTTACAGTGTATTCTAACATCTTCTAAAAACATGTTCAACGTTAGTGAACTGACTCTTTTTAATAAGTACTACTTTCATAACTCGTTACTTTTAGATGCGTGCCATGGGCAGTGACTACAACCCACAAAAGCCAGCTCCAAATCTCAGAAAGGAGGTGTCTGAGGAAAATGGTTGAAGTAACAAGAAGAGACATGGTCCGCAACTTAACGATACGTCATGGTCTCAAAACTCAGCCCCTGCAGACTCGAGTGGAACAGTCCCTATTACGGTCGTTTGGCCATGTCTGCAGAATTGGAGAAGATTGGCTATCGCGACAAGTATGGTGTCACAGGGTTATCCCGAAGGGTAACCAAAGAGAGTTATCTGTGTGGTGCCGGCTTTGTCAATGGCTCATATTTGCCTGGCAACCGGTTGGAAATAGGCAGCAGGAGTGAAGAAGGCGAATGTAAGACTCTGGGATAAGTTCCCTGCAAATAGTCCCAGTGATTCTGAATTTCGTGACACTGTAACTCCTACCACTCTATCCCCCTCTCTATATTATAATGCTAACGAGCCCCCACCTCCCCTATTACACTGAGTGAACAGAAGAGGAAGAAAGGAAGAAATGTATGTCTCTTTCGCACACTTTCTTTCCTTCTCTATATAGGTAATTAACGTGTGTTGGTAAAGCAAACACAACTACAACATTTATTGAATTACTGAAATAACAACATTCAATTACACTAATACAAATGCAACTAGGAATGACATTAACTATCCCTGTGAAGAAAGATATTAGTTAATGCAAATTACACAAATGAATCTTAAGACTATACTCGGCGATGATGATGATGGATGTAAGTGAGTCCTAAATACTAACAAAAGGATATCTTGTTTCGGGTCTCTGACTGACTGTCAATATAACTCTGGGTATCCGTATACACTGGACAAGTCTTGGTCTGCATTCAATATTACTGGACGGTCCACTTTATTTCGGCAGGTGTCGATGGCCTGTCCTTTTGTTCTTCACAAAGCGAGTGTTGACATTGCCACGCGCGTCTGAGGTGGCTTGTTCCTAGGTTGTGTTGAAGCAATGTTATGCGGTGGAGACTTCGTCTGATATGCAGATGTCCATGTGTGGTGAAGATATTTTCCTCAGGTGGTGATGATGGTGAAATCTGGTATATAGTAGAATTTGTTTGCGCATCAGTTTTTCGGGGAGAATCTGTCCATTATTGCAGGTAATGTAGGATCTCGATACATTTTGTAGGCACTGGGGTTACAAAATCGCCCGACTGCTCTTGCCACTTCTGATCAAGATTTCTCAAAGGCACTTGTTGTAAAGATCGTCCGTTTTGCTCCTGCAACTTTTGATCATAAATTCACGTGGACAGCTCTTATTAATGCAGCAATTCTTCTGGGTATTGTCTGCTTACTTTTCTGTGTGGGTGGTCGATGATAGAAAGCTCCTTCACCGCCTGGCAAATTCCTTTCTGACCCCCGTGGAGTATGGGTAGGTTTGGTGCCGTTAATTATCTGTGAATGCGTGTCGTCGCAGTATTTCGGGTCGGCCCTACTCTTTTAGCTTGTCCCGTAATTAACGCCAACAGGGTAGTAAGACGAAGGCTGAGTTATCTCAAATGGTCCCTGTCTCTACCACTGCGATGGATAAAAATAACAAACCCTTTGTAAGTACCCCGTAAACTATGTTACGCCTGTCGTGTGTTCTTGTATGTGAAATCTTATCACTATAAGGAATGGCTGCGCGGTGTTTACTGCACGGTTAACAGGTAATGTAAGAGGCAAAATAAAAGTGTCTTGTATTTACTTCGTTATAGTTACTGGAAACTGTGCAATCTTATAAATATAATAATTCTCTGCATGGTGTTTATTGTAACCTGTACTTATTAGTATAAAATATAATATTATAATAAACGTGACTGGTATATTTATGTTATATTTATGGAAAATATGTATATACAGTATTATCTGACTGAAGTTAAGATATAATAATGATAAGGTACAAACTATATTACACTAACCTTGGTGTCCATATAACGAATTTCACTGACACACGTCCTGAAATCTTCCTCGTGAAATCTAGAACCTAAGTAGGTTGACGGACTGCTTTCTCTTAGCAAAGCCGAGCGATAAATTTCGTTTGGTTTTATTTGGTCCTAATCGCCGCTGGCGATTTTTCGGGTTCGCTTCTGGTGTCATGTGAAATTTCGTTTGTTTTCCTTTAGTCAGACATTCAGTCCTCGTTACTGTGTAAAATTTCTGTAATGTTTTGCTATGGTCGCTCTCATATTTTGCTTATCCGAGACAATCTGTCTGCGTTCGTCTTTTGGGGCATGTGCAGTGTTGATATCGTCTTTGTATTCTGTACTCCTTTCATGTTGTTATTTATTCTTTCATATTGATTTTCGCCCCGACTTTGTGTCTCCGTTACTTCAATATTATTGGGTGCTTGTTCTGTGAGAGCTGGCTGAACACAATACGCATGGTAAAATTGCCTCGCCGGTCTGTCAATTATATTCTATTACTAGCCAAAATAATACTTGGGTATTACTGGCTTTGTGTAAACACCACCGAGACTTAGGGTCGATTACCTCGATAGTCTGTTGATGTAAAGTCCCCCTGTTGTGAAAGCATTCCAGGTGAATGTTGTTGCGTTTACAGGGCTCACGCCGAGCGCTGTCTATTGTTATGTAAACATTCCCTGTAAAATTTGTGGATTTCCCATGACTGTTGACAAACGATGTCTGGTGCAGACAATGAGTATAGACAACCGACTGCCTTCTCATTCCGTGAGAAATTTACCAACAAAATATTGGCAATCGGTCTTAGGAATTGAAATGCCGACTTACTCGCGTCCCGTGACATATGGGAAACCAAGGGCCAGGGATCAGGACTTTCAGGACGACCCAGAGTTTGCTGGGAGGACAACATTAGACAATCTCTGAAAGACCGAGGACTGGATTGGAACTAGGCAAGGAGGAAGACAGTCGGTAGCAAAGTATGGCGCTCTCTCTGACAAACCTCTACACCCCAGGGTAGAAGAGGAATGACTAAGTAACTAAGCTACATTCATAGCAATCTATGGCAATTTTACTAATGATGCTCGCTGACAGTTTGAGATTTCTCTATCTCTTTTCTTTTAGTGTGATTAGAATTATTTGCTGGATTATTTTAATTGTTGTATTTGTGTTGATATCTGTGGTTTGCTTTGTTTGATCTCTTATATCTTGCTTAGCCCTTATATTTTTTAATTTTTCTCCCACTTGTAGATATATCCTTTATCATCCTCTTGCGTGAATTCCAGGGTTAGACGTTAATCAAGATCCT
Source organism: Oreohelix idahoensis (assembly GCA_024509875.1). Classification (NCBI taxonomy): domain Eukaryota; kingdom Metazoa; phylum Mollusca; class Gastropoda; order Stylommatophora; family Oreohelicidae; genus Oreohelix; species Oreohelix idahoensis. The sequence goes on from JAMPIV010010935.1 coordinate 5,649, forward strand.
GACACACCTCCACGTGGTGCATCCTGGAAACAGGTTACCGTCTAGTTGCCAGGCCAACGTTTCAGGGATTTAGTAGCCACATCAGAGTAGCCCAACATTACGATTCCCCCTGTTGGGAAACATGTGGAGAATCCAGGATTGCACAACAAGCTTAGGGGGATCACTTGAGCCATAGACTTAACTCCAGCTTTTATCTGGTTGGCTGCTTGCAGGAGAATCCAACAATGAAAAGACGAGCTGTAAATTCGATCTGTGCAGGGTGTGACGATACTTTGGGAGAGCCCAGAACCAGAGCACAACTTATTAGCCATGCCTATGCGGAGAGCCCCCGTGGGTGGCAGGGAATGTGCAGTAAGCCAATTCCTTCACCCTTCTACGATCTTGAAACCAGATGTGAGGATCCTTTAGAGGCATGGCAAGCTAAAACAAAATACCCGAGAAAGAAACTGGATCTCATGACTTCCACTCAACAAGCTTCTGAATTGCTGAAAAGCCACACAAAAGCCTACATCTGCAATGCTGATGATGCCACAGATTCTTCATACTGGCATTGGCTGCGAACGTGCACAGAGCTCAGATGCCCTAGTTTAGCTACAACAATCATCATCATCAGCTGCCATCTCTCCAACGTCTTCTGTCTCTTGTCGATGGTGCACTCTGATAGACTCTTTCCTGGCCATCTCTTGATTTTATCTTCCCACTTATAGTAAAAACCACAACAATAACAACCTCTAATTGCCTTTCTTTATTTCTCGTCTTTGCTTCTTGTAAGTGATCGTTATTGTTATTATGGTTCAGAATCGATATCACTGCACTCCTGACTAATCAGTAGGTGCTCAGTTTTCCTCAGCAAATGTTGAAGAGTGCGCTATGTATTTCACTAAAGGTTATTCCGAAATTATTCAAGTGTATTTTTCATTCATAAACCAGATTACAATACCATTTTTAATTTTAGAAAATTTTCATTATCAATTAAACAGCATTTTATTAAAATAAAATTTTGCCTCGTTATGGCGAGGCACGTTCCGTTCAACCTAGTCGGTTATATTAAAGCGCATGTCCAAATGTAAAAGACCTTTAGATCTGGTTACAGTATAGAACAAACAGTAGTTACACACAGCACTTTTCTTTTTTATTTATGACCATTTTCTTACTTCAATAGCAATTTGGATTCGATCGGGATATTTGCACTAAACGTTTTGCTGAACTTGAATTCTTGGCTTTCAAGTTCTTAAAACATTTCTCTTCATAAAAATACAACACCAGATTATTTGTTTGGTTATATTTACTTCCTTCTAAAATAATGAATATTAGCAAATATACCCGGCGTTGCCCGAGTGACCAAAAAAAAAAAAAAAGAACTTTTAATTTATCACCTGGCTGCGATACTTCTGAGCCACAATTATTATCTGAGCAACTAGGACCAACCCTCCACGGTCAATTCTCGGATTAACCCAATGACAACTATAAATCTCACCTCCAGCATATCTACTACAGTCGTATTCTCCATTGTACCTCTCACGACCACGTCTAAGTTAATCCCCCTTCATACCTCTCATTCCTAGCACACCCACTCCAATCATGTCCTCCATTGTTCCTCTTACTTCCAGCACATACACTTCAGTCATATCCTCCACTGCACCTTCCACTTCCGGCATATCTACTCCAATCATGTCCTCCACTATACCTCTCACTGCCAGGACGTCTACCTCAATCATGCCCTGCCTTATACCTCTCACTCCGAGCACACCTATTTCAATCATTTCTTCCACCATACCTCTCATCTCCAGCACTTCTAATTCAATCATGTCCTCCATCATACCTATCACCTCCAACACATCTACTCCAATAATGTCCTCCACCATACCTTTTACCTTTACTCAAATCGTTTCCTCTACTGCACCTCCTTTGGTTAGTTTGAGAGAGGTCTAGAGTATGCAGTACCTCCTCTTCCATAGAAATAACCTTATCTTCTATGGCAATTAAACCTGTATTGTAAATTTCATCACTGTAACCAATTTCTATTTCAGGGTATATTAACCGAGCCTGATGTTTAAAATCTTCTGTGAGCTCATCTCTGTATTTCATCCTTAGTGCAAGTGAGTCACCAACTCCACAGGTTCTAAGTAGAATGGCATCTGATGTTTCTTGCTGTCTGCGATAATGAAGACTCTAAACTCTAAATGTAGACGAATGAAATAAATTGCGACCCCTGAGCTTGTTGAATCCTAATTTATTTTTTAAAATGGGAAATCCATTGATAAATTGACCCAAAATTAATGTTAAGGGAAACAATACAATTAATCTATAACTCTTATTACCAAAAAATAAACATTGTGTCCCCTGTTTCTGTAGGTGACAAACCGACAGATGTTCAAAAATACAGATTAGATACATTGCCAGACAACGGTGTTTCTCACTTGGTTAAGAATTTACATATTAATTTACCAGGTACTGAACGAGACGATTATATTTTACACCCCATACAAATTAGGAATATACCTTACCAGACAACACTGTGTTTCTCACATCTTTAAAGATATTTCTGATGCCTTTTCGAGGAGCTACACGGGGTAAATAACATATGTTTACGCCTCTAAAATTAATAATATACCTTACCAGACAAAAGAAAATCATCAATGAAAGCACTAATGCATTTCTGTGCATAGCAGACGACTTACTTACTCGTATTTTCTGTAATTTCTATGAGTAATGTTGTGCTGTTTACTGGAAAATACTAATTAATTTATGCATAGCCTTATTTCATAATTTTCACAGACTTATGTTTTAATTCAACTTTAGCTGTTTAAGTCTAAAAATAAATAAAAATAATGTTACTGCTACATGCACGGACAAAGGATTCTGATGTTTGTATAAAAAGTCTTAATAGTTCACGCCGAGGATTCGAATTTGTGACCTGATGTACAAAATTACAACACAATTAATCTAGTAATGAACAACAATTTAGTTGTTAATGGATGTATGTGGGAGGTTGACGGAAAGTGCTCAGTGGTGAGTGAGAGAGAGAGAGAGAGTGAGTGAGAGAGAGAGAGAGAGAGAGAGAGAGAGAGAGAGAGAGAGAGAGAGAGAGAGAGAGAGAGAGAGAGTACTAACAATGTCTTAAAGAAATACTTCTAAAAGTTTCAAATTTTATTGAAGGATTTTAATTAGTTTCATTATAGATTGGAAGTATGTAAGTGGAAAGTGCTGAAAAGGTCACAATGCTTCTGTAAGCCTACGCGGACTAGTGAGGAGCAATATTCATCAATCAGAGTATGCCAACATTTTTTATTGTTGTTACGTGTTTGCTGCTTTCTTTCGCAGCACGCCTCTATCAACCATGTACCATATACATGGGACTGTTCGTTATATCAGGATGCGTTTCATTTAGTGTTAAATTTTCTTTATTGTATGTTTTCTACGCTCTGTATTATATTATTCCTCTCGATGGTGGTTTTACATTTTAGTTACAGTTAAGAGTGTTATTCAGAAGCTTGGCTGTGTCTATACTGTCATGTCTTCGATTTTGGTTGGAGGTTTCTTTATGTCAATTTGTATCTTTCTTAGGAATCCTACCGCAGCAGAACTACTAGCTAGGCGAGCGGGTAGGTCTGTAATTTTCGGGGAGCATCATTTTGTTTTTGTTTTTAAATGTTTTTGTAATATAGTGTTTTATTAACTTTTGTATTTCTGGTGGGGTTTTAATGCCTATAACATTTTCTACACTCATTTCTACTTTTTGGTTATTGCAGTTTGTCTTAATGTTTTGCCTGTGCTGTTCATATTTCTTACAGTTCAACAGAAAGTATCTAACTGTATTTGGTTCTTGACATTCTTTGTGTATGGGTTCCTTCAGCATGAAATATCCAGTTTCAATTTGAGCCGTAGCAATTTTTTTAATTAATTAGTATTTTTAGTTCATCTAGTATTTGACATTTTTGCTCGTTTTGTTTCTGGACTTTATATGAGTGTCTTCTGTTTTTGCTTTGGTTACTTGCTATTATCCATTCTTGTTTATTGCTTGTGCAAATAAGCTCTTATTTTCAAATTAGCATGGTAACACATTAGCACAGATGTCACGGATAGCTCACAACTTTGGAAAATTCTCGTCTGGAAATGAGGCACGTGCTGATTTACGTCACTAATTACTGCTGACTTGTTGGTGACGAACTAAATACGATTGGCAACCCTATTAGCTTGTGTAGTTCCTAGGAACATTTTGCAATTTTGCGAGAAAAGTTTGCAGCGTGTATGGAGAAAGAGGAATTTAATCAATTAATGTCGCTAAGTTTTCTTACCAGGGAGAAAAAAAAGTGCACAAAACTAAGACATGTCATGATTTTTTTTAATTAAACCTTTTGCACACAAAAAAGTCTTTAAAAAATTCGAAATCTGTAGTTATATTTTATTTAATAAAAATGTTTTAAATGATTTAAAGAGGTATTCGTAAAATACTAAGTTTGCTTTGTCCTCGGAGAAAATACTAAAAATAATGTATTGAACAAGACTTGTGACTGGCATAGGAGGTTGGCACGTCTTTTCTGCTTCACGAATAATTATTAGATCACATGACTTTTGGGCATATTTTGCATTACAGATCTCTTCCAACCGTGATGATAGTAATGGGAGGTAGAAGTTTCGTTCTTGTCAAAGGTGTTATCCTGTGCTAGACCATACTTTTGTAGGAAAACATTTTGGAATCATTATACAGCTTCTATATTTCCATTTAGAAATTCCTCTTACCAGTTTTTTCTGATTATGAAAATGATTTAAAAGGTTGTGTACCTTTGGAGCTACCCTTTTTTTTTTTTTTTTTTGGTAAAGAGATTTTTTCTTCGGTTTTGGTAATTAGAACCTCATTCGACCTAGACGAAGCAGCTTTGTAGAATCAACCAAACGACAGATGAGAGCAGTTTCCATAAATGAAATATCCACTGTTAAACCCATCTACACTGCACACAAGCTTCCAGTTTGGAAACAAAATCGTTTCCCTGAAATGATAGAAAACATTCCTGGAATTGAAAGAAAAAAGAGCCAAACTGCAACATATAGAAAATCCATAGCGACAAAATACATAGAGAAACATTACCCACGCAACACCTGGACCCATGCATACACAGATGGATCAGCAACAAATGCAACAGAAAATGGAGGTCGGGGTGTCTTTCTGACCATAAGCACTGGTGCAGAAAAAAAGGCTGTCAGTGGCAACAGGACAATTCTCAAGTAACTTCAGAGCAGAGGCAGAGGCCTTGAAAACTGCAGCAGAGGTTATATTGACAGAAGAAAGCACAGAGAGACAAGTTGCTTTATTTACTGACGCACAGTCAGTAATTGCAACGTTGAAAAGCCAAAATAATACAGACCTTGATGACCTCATAATAGTGCTCCACAAACTTTGTCAGCGATTCAAAAGTTTTGTGATCCAATGGATCCCATCTCATTGTAACATCACCGGCAATGAAGAGGCTGACAGACTGGCAAAAGAAGGTTCCCATCTACATTAGCCTGATGCAAACATAACTTTCGAGGAGGCAAAGAGTATTATCAGAATCAGATACAGAAACAAATGGAATGTAGAACATCCAGGTCACACACAAAATGATGCTTACTACCAGCTCAACAGAAGAGAACAAGTGGTAATCTTCAGACTCCGCACTGGCCACAACAGATTGAGATACCATCTATTCAACAAGCTAAAGATAGGAACTACCGATGAGTGTGACTGTGGCCTGATAAAATAACTGCTGAACATCTGCTTCAAAGTTGCCCCTTATATGCGGTACAAAGAAAGCGGATATGGCCGACGCCAGCTCCTTTCGTGGAAAAGCTTTACGGGGATTCAAATAGCCTCAAACTGACTACTGCTTTCTTTGAGAACATTCAAGTGGACGTCTGAGAGTGTACGAAGAAGAAGAAGATTCAACCTAGACAAAACGCCCGTCGGTTATATTAGCGTGCCTGTCGAGAAGTATAAAAGACTACCTTTAATATCCCAAGGATCCCGTGTAGTTCCTGGGGGTCTGTGATGAGATAAAGAAAGAATAGAACATATGTTCCCTCAAGCATGTCGTACAAGGCCACTAATATAAGGTTATGCATGGGACTGGCAACCTCATCGTGTCAAACACATTGCTACATAAACCACTGCTGCAAGTGCATGAGAATGCTTACTATTTGTTGTCCATTTTTGTAAGAATTTCCATGAAATATTTTTCCATTGTTATAAAGTTCAAAGGACAATATTTCACTTATTGAAATTCATCAACGTATACACGTGCAAACGCTTAACTATTAGACTGTGATAGAGGGTTTAAAGTATAGTTTACCGTTGAACATCCTGTTAATTGTAAAGAATGCACAGAAAACTATTACCATTGGACTTAACTATTCCGATCCCCAGAGTTACGAGTTTTCACTTCTCTCTCTCTCTCTCCTCCTCCCCCCGTCCCCCGGTTAGGTAATGTAGTGCGAACGTCTTTTTCAACTGCTTTGTATCTCCATACAGGGGAGGGGGGGGGGAGGTTAGTGACGGAGGGGGTTAGGGGGTAGCCATTGTTTCCGTAGATCTGCTAGTGCCAGGCATTCTAGGAGGTGGTGTTATTCCCCTTGGAAAAATATCTGACATTTTGTTTTTTAGCAGGAAGGAACTCAAGATAAATTGTTAGGAGGTTTCATTTTTCTAGATTCACGCTTATGGTAAACTCCCCTTCCTTTCCCCCACGTTACTGGAAATCTACATACTATAAACAGCAGGTGACAAAAAAAACGTCATACTTACTCCACGAAGTCTGGCGGATTGTCTTTACGGGCCATGAAGACACAGTTGGTGATGATAGTAATCATAACAGTCGTACTAAACCACGTGTGATAGTTAAGGAATTTGGACAGACATATTGGAAACACGTCAGAGATAAAAATAACAATAGAAATAAACAAACAAAGCTGCGTCTTCCGAAAAAAAACCATAGGTAATTGCGGGGGAACTCTCTTTAGTTTGTAATAGAAAGTTCACAAACGTTCAATGACTTAAAAGAGAAGTCAAGTGAAGCTGTTAAAAAAAAAAATCTAGCAGATAAAATACATTTCATCAGTGAATTTCATCGGTGCTTCAATTCGCTGTGTGTGGTGTTCTCAGAAACGGCGCTCCCAGATCTGGGGAAAAGTTGCATCTCGGCTCCGATGACGCTCACTGGTGCAGTCACCTCACTGCACTATTGGATGGACATGAGGAATAGCATACATATAGGCGTGAAGCAAACCCGTAAAAATTGCTTGCTGAAATCGGATGTGTCGGGCCGAAAGGCGCAGATATCGCAGCCACTACGACACAATGGACTTATCGCTCAAAACTAACGGCCAGCATTATAAGACACAGATATATGGCTGAGAGCGAACGCAAACTTACTTACTTACTTAGTCGTTACCCTTCTACCGTGAGGTGTAGAGGTTTGGAAGAGAGAGCACCAGACTATCCTATAGGCTGTCTTCCTCCTGGCCTGGTGTTATGATTAAAACTCATAACATATTGGTCTTTATCATATAGGTATCGATTGAAGATACCATGTTGTTGATGTACTGTATCCACGGGTTACCCGGAAGTATGTCATTGCGTTTTGGGCAAGATTTGGCAGAAGTCAAACCGGTCTCAGCTTGGCAAAAGTCAAGGAGCATTCGAGGCCTTTTCTGTGTGTTCTTCGATGTGGACGGACGCATATTTGTTCAGCTCCTAGAATGTGTTATTTCTACAGTCATAAAGTGTTTCAACATTTAGATCGCCCACATGCTGCGTTGGGTCGATGCTAAAGATTTAAATTGAGAGAAGTGTATGCTGTATTCTGCTGTACGTGAGTTGGAACTTTTAAATAAATTCTGCATGAAAATGTCGAGGACATCTTGTCATTAGCAGACTGCATAGCGACGCTCAAGACTGGCTAGGTTATGTCATCGTCTTACATATATATTGGATGAATTTAATGGAGCTTGGGCTGAATGTAAAACTGTTACCGGCATATGTGCATGCCTTATCAATTGTTGGAGATCAGGTTTGTACAAGAAGGCTGAATGTAAAACTGTTACCGGCATATCTACATGCCTTATCAATTGTTGGAGATCAGGTTTGTACAAGAAGGCTGAATGTAAAACTGTTACCGGCATATCTACATGCCTTAATTCAATGTTGGAGCATCAGGTTTGTACAAGAAGGCTGAATGTAAAACTGTTACCGGCATATCTACATGCCTTATCAATTGTTGGAGATTAGGTTTGTACAAGAAGGCTGAATGTAAAACTGTTACCGGCATATCTGCATGCCTTATCAATTATTAAAGAAGGGACCTTTCCGAAGTACACCTTCAAATATAATACAAGGACTAACGATACAACTGACGGTGAATTCACTACACCTGGTTCCATTCTAGTCCTCGGTCCTTCAAAGATTGTCTAATGTTGTCCTCCCAGCGGACTCTTGGTCGTCCTGGGGGTCTGGATCCCTGGCTCTTTGTTTCCCATGCTTGTCCGGGTAGCCGATCTCCTCCCATTCTGCAGACATGGCCAAACCATCTTAGTTGGGACTGTTCTACTTGGGTCTGCAGGGGGTGGGATTTTAGGCCTTGACGTATCGTCTCGTTGCGGACCATGTCTCTTCTTGTTACTTCAACCACCGTCCTCAGATACGCAAACAGCAACAACAATGGCCCGTCTGGAGTCCACATGCAATAGGTGTCGTTTTTTGTTTTGTTTTCTTCTTCATTTTTTGTTTTGTTTTTTGACCGAGTCTTAGCTATTCACCGACTAATTTCAAACCGTCGCTAGGTTCACTTTGTCCTTTGATTGTTTTACGTAATCCTTCACTTTATAAATACAGTTATTTAAGTTACTTTTTCAATATTTATTAACATAATTTATCATTATCAACACGCGTTCACCTTTGACCTTAATAAATTTCATTAATGTATGCCTTCAACGATACATGAATTCATATGCTATGATATCTCTTGCAAAGAAGGAATCAGGAAATCGTGTCTGACTTTTTCTCCATAATAATTAATTACGTTGATAAATTCTATCGAGTATCAAGTTGCTTTTTTTTCAATAATTGTGTGTAATCGAAACAGTCAGTACTGGTAAATACCCACAAACTGTTCTACATTATACATTATGAAGTTTTGATATGAGGTAGATAACAAGAACATTTTACGATATTGTAAGTTATGAAAGCTTTAAACAAACCACTAATAATGAAGACATTATATATAAACGAGGAAGTAACCCGCCAAAGCACTGGGGAAATAATTATGTTGTGCACTTTCTATTGCATGTCCTATTGTCGGCACTATTCTACTGTGGTCATTTCATTGACCTATGTAGTCAAACTTATATTATGACTTATTGTCAATGGCCAATGCATCATGAAAGTTTTGAAACATCTGTGTGCTCTGTGGATGGGTGCTCAATTTAGTTATCATGGTGCAATGAGCGACTTTTCCATATGTTCCAGAAAAGCTGAGGGGACTGTTTCATTTATGGTTTCAGACGCTTCCTAAGACAATTAGTATATAGCAGGGTTCGGCAACCCAGGAGCTTTTTGGATCTACTTTAGTAACACTTAGCCCTCTAAAGTTCTACCATATGTGTGTGTGTGTGTGTGTGTGAAATTTTAAGGTAGGGGGAGGGAAGTGGGATGATGAACTTTATAAAGAAAAGATTGCGTTCGAATCTTATACAGTTGACGAATATATTTGGGTGCCAGTTCGAGAGTTTTCATTGGGAATGTGGAAAAGGTGCCTTTGATTCCGGGAAATCGCAATTTTAAATGCCGGTGGGAGAGGTCTAGTCCGAAATTGGCCTAGTTTGAAAAGTCTTTTTCCTGCCCTTCTTGCAGTCGCCTAAACATCTACCAAATTACCCACTGGGATCTACCGGTCGATCGGTATCGGCTGCTTGCCGACCCCTGGTATATAAGGATTAACATACATCTGTATGATTCGCCCGTCTCTGGAGTTATGGAGGATTATGTGCACTTGTGGTATTTAGTCCGGAGTTTTAGTAACTGATTTATTGACGAGATACTTTAGCATTGTGCTTTTGCAATTATACATGTCAAAATGCAAAATATGAAATGATAAAATGAACATATTACAACTTACCCCGCTATCGGGGGAAATAATACACTGGCTTGAAGCACAAAATGGCTATAATTTACTGCAGCTAGTTTAAGATGCAGTAATCCCTCAGATAGATGAAGTTACAGTGTACTTAATCCTTCTACTATTTCCACTTGAGGAGGGTCCTCAGGTTTTGGATTTCAGTATTATTATGGGAGTTTTACGCTCTATAATGTTAGCAGCTACTCGTAGTGCTGGGCCGGTTCTATAGGGTGCCCAGGTTACGAGCTCTTATATTGACTGTCTGTGGTCTCTCCGTGACAAAATTGGAAATAAGTAAAGTAGTCTTGCAAGGCGCTAGGTTACAGCGAATATTTTTGCGCACACACCCAGTTTGCTATGTTGAGGAGAGGTCCAATCAGGAACAGTCTATCTTAGCATTGCATGCCAAACCAACCATCAACCAGGCGTCTGACATTGGTAGGGGTTTATCCCCTATCCCTCTTATGTAGAACATTCGGCTTGACACCATAAGATATTGTTTTCAAACTCCATTACCTTATAAGGTCTTGCTACTTCCGTGAGTATTTATCAAGTTTACAACTCACTACTTCATAGATCTATCACTGAAAAATATTTTTCAAGATGATACTGTTTTCTAATTATTTACCACAACAAAGTATCGGCGGAAAAGATTGTGTAGCTTTCCTCGCTCCAAAATCGCATTTGTTATCTTACTGTCTGTATCTTAATCTTTAACCAGACTGACATCTTCCGACACGTCTTGTGCGAACTGACAAATTTTCGCCCAATACCATCTATCTATTCATATTTGAACCTGTGAACAACATGGTTTGTATATCTTCCCAGACAAAAAGTATGGGTTAACAATAGGAATGTCGCTCAGTGTAGACTCTTACTCCGTCTGGAGCTGGCGATAAGCGAAAAGTCAATGTGGCAAGTTCGCTCTGCACAAACAGAAGTCAATATTGTTTCAAAAATAGGTCACGCGATCAGGCGAAATTAAGGAGTGACGAATTAGAACAAGATGTGATAAGAAAACCTTGAACAATGAAAACGAAAACAACGCCCAGGAGCAAGTGAGAAAAAGGAAAAGGAAGGGCACAGAAAAAAGGTAAAGAATGGCACAGGAAAATGTAGTGATCGAAGAGTGACTCGTCACAGTATATGTCCTTCCACATATCTGTGATAGTATCTATACCAAAGCTCTTCGGGGCTTCTATCATTTCTATTTTTATATTTTCCATGGCTGCTGATTTCCCTTTTTGTATCATATTTATTGCTTTCTCTACTTCTGATCTGAGAATGTTTTGGTCTTCAATGCAGGATATATACCACATAACCTGAAGACATCTAAATATATAACTCACAAATTAAAACTAAGAATCATCAAATAATATTTATATTTTTCATTATTGTATGGTGTAAAAAACATGGACAATGATCAAGACATCGGAAGAATTCATTGTAGTTCTTGAGATGTGGATATATAGAGAAATGGAAAAAGATAAATACGAATTTAGAGGACCTATAAATCCTAAGAAATAAAAGAGAATTAATGAAGGAGATTACAATTAGCTAAAATATTTTGATCATATACAAATACATAACACCTTGTAGAAGATCATAATAAAAGGCCGAGTTGAAGACAAACGTACAAGGGGAAGACAGCGCTACAAGTTGGAAGATAACACCAAGACATAGACAGGAAAGAGTCCACCAGAGTGCACTTTAAACACAAGAGACATTGGAGATCCATTGGATATCGTTGTGGAGACGACAGCTGATGATAAAGATGAGTAATGTTGTGCCTTATGTTGTGATGTCATACTAAATGTTGTGATGTCATACTAAATGTTGTGATGTCATACTAAATGTTGTGATGTGATACTAAATGTTGTTTTTTAGGTTTTTATTTTTATTGTGCATAATTTATTTTAGAAGCATTAATGACTTTTTTTCTAACTAGAAATAACACATATTATGTTTACAGGACAGCCAGCTATTTGAAGTAATATTTCCTTAAATGCATAAAGGATACTCGTATTTCTATCGTTTACATTGAAAATAAATACCATAGTACACACCCATAAATAAGAAAATGCGCATGTATTGGGATACAGTGCAAATTCAACATCTATGTTTTTTTGTTTTTTTTTAAGATGTCATCTAGATTGTTTTTCAAAATTTAGAGTGGCAACACCGACCGTCACTATTTGTAACTAGCTTGAGCGCACCAAGAATAAGTTAAACTAAAATCAGGTTCGCATCCTCCGATGGATGTTCAACTGACGGCTCTGCTTAAGAACTTCTGGAGAACATTGCATTTTATCTACAGATCAATCCTACCCACAGCCGTGTTTTTTTTTTTTTAAACGAAGGGACCACATTTTACTTTAAATTTTGAGATTATTAATCCTTTTTTTGGCTTTCCTCTGTTGGGTTCTGCCGGATACGTCAAAGCGTAGAACTTGTCATTAAGTTGGTGGCAGATTTGTCTTTAGAGTCCTGTATGTACATTTATTAACTTTTGTTGTAAAACAAAAAAGTCATTAAAAGCTAAAATTATGGCCGACGCCGCTCGAACGACTTTGCAAAGCGAAGAATCTGGACGAGAAAAATACAACTGGCCATCTACTTTACGGTATTACCTCAACTACTTTATCTTTGTCATATATATAAAACATTACAACTATTGCCTTATTCGGAGTTAACAGAAATGTTATTGACTGGTCCTTACTCCAATAAACTTTCAGAATAAAGCCAAAACGAACAGATGTTGTTAAACATCTTTTCACGATATTCGAGGTCATCAGACATTAGTTTTTCCAAGGGCTGACATCCGCTGAAAAAAAAATAACATGCATAGTGCAAAGTCTCGTTCTTAAACATAACCTCCGAAACCTGAAAAATTGATTCTTATTCGAAACCTGAAATATAAGCATTGAATCTTATTCGAAACCTGAAATAGCATTGATTCTTTTCATTTCTTTGGTTTTCTCTAAGAAAAACACCCCCCCCCCCCCCTCTTCTTTCCCCGGGAACACCTCGTGACAGTTTGTTATTTTGATACAGTTCATGCTTGTCTTTTTACATTTAAAGATTAATACATTGATAACCAAATCCACTGCAACTTGATATCACTGAGATCTGCCCGTTAGTAAAGGATATGGGATGCACAAGAATGTAGATAGCAACCACGACGAATGGGGGTTGAATGGTGACAACAAAATATGGCGTTGGGTTAGCACTGAAGCGGTAGACGATCTTAGTCTTTGTTCAGGGACAAAACGAATGTCCTGTGTGAAAAAAAAAGATTGAAAATACCGCATCAGTTCGGAAAACCATAACTTTGCTAAACGAACACTGATAATATTTGGTTAGTTCTGAATACAAATACTTTTTAATTTATATATAACAAAGGATTTGTTAATATCAAAATTAGTTTTCGAATACTAAATACTATATTAAATACTTTACTTACTTAGACCCGTTTCCTCTACTTACCTTGAGGTGTAGAGGTTTGTAAGAGGGAGCGCCAGACTATTCCTATTCGCTGACATCCTCCTTGCTTGGTTCCATTCAAGTCCCTCGGTCCTTCAAAAATTGTCTATTTGTTGTTCCTCCCAGCGGACACTCTGGGTCGTCCTGGAGTCTGGTTAGCCCTGGCTCTTTGTTTTTTCCCCTTGCTTGCCGTGGTAGCACGATCTTCTCCAATTCTGCAGACATGGCCAACCATCTCAATTGGGCTGGTTCTACTTGGGTCTGGGTCTGCAGGGTTTGGGTTTTTAGGCCTGGCGTAATCGATTGGATGCGGAACCATGCCCATTCTAGTTACGATCAACCACCTTCCTCAGATACCTCCATTTCTGAGGTTTGGATCTGGCTTTTGGTGGGTTTGTAAGTCAATGCCCATGACTCGCATCCATATGTCCCAGACTGTGAACATAGGGAAGCTGTATACAGCCAACTTTGTAAATAACACAATTGAAGATACTAAATCATTTCCGATTACTAATACTTACTTTGAAAGCAACGATTGAAAACACTGCAACATTTTCCGAATACAAACACTTTATAACAAAAAAAGGATTGAAAATACTGAACAATTTAGAATTTTCAATTTTTCTATCAGTACCTAAAGCCTTGCGGCATAGGCCGATCATGTCCTACGCCACAAAATTCCTGTCTACATTTATTAATTGTATTAATACTGTTTGTTGACCTTTTTTTTCCATGCCACGATGTTCAAACTCTCCAGTATCTTCTGGTTTTTTTTGTCGCCATTCTATCTTTTTTTTTTTTCCTTCTGTCTTTCCTGTGGTCACGATATACTCCCTGCCGTCCTTCTTCTCATAACATGCCCGACGACAGTGGGACTGCTTCTTTTAGAATACTAATACATTGTAAAAACAAAATTTCAAAATTTTCTGCATCATGTTTCCACATACAAATACTTCGTAACAACGAGTGAAAATACCTGCATCAGTCCTGAATACCATTTACATTGAATAAAAATACTCCGATCCAATCCTGAATACCATATACTTGAATGAAAATACTTGATCAATTCTGAATTCCATTACTTGACTGAAAATACTCGATTCAGTTCTGACATACCGTTTTACTCTTGACTGAAAATACGTGATCAGTTCTAAAAAGAAATACTTTGTAAAAAACAAAGATTTGAAAATCACTGCATGAATCCGTTTACAAATACCCTTGCAACAATTACAGCGTCAGTTTTCTGAATTAAAAATGTAACATTTATCGTGAAATGGTGTTTGGTATATCTTTTAAAACAGACCATGTTTTAACAACATCTTTATTACATGTTATATGATGTAGTTATATGAGTATCATTAGGTCCTGTCGTGAAAAAAAAGACGTTTAAGTATTGTTCATTAATTAATTATCCTTTTTCCGCTCCTTTGCGGAAAGCCTGGGGTCAATCCTATCAGCTGGTAACCCTTGCAGGTAGCCTGCGTCGACGGGCCCGTTCTCTTGTAATGATGGTATCTGTAGCAATTTTTGTTTTGGCCACCTTTGGTATCCCTGACACAGGCACCAACCTTGGAATTATGGATTTCTTACGACATATTGGAGAGAAACTAGTGACCGCCTGTTCTTTCTTTGCCCGTGGAGAGCTTTCTAGGGTCTCTTACCGGTAGTTTTTAAATATAAAAGGAAATGGTAAGTAGTAGGGTAAATGTTGGACTTTGAGGCGCGTTTTTCAGGGGAGGCGCAGTGACTTTTATACAGCAGCAAAAACGCCAGGAAGGCGCTTGACATTAATATAAAGCGCATTCAGGCGGGCGCAAGGCTGGCGGGACTTTGATGCTAACAAGGGGAGGTTATATTTTGGGGCAAGATGGCGACTTGAGCTAACAAGGGAGGTTATATTGTCAAGCATGTCGACTTGAGATAACTAGAAAGGTTATTTATGGGACAAGAGGCGACTTGAGATAACAAGAAGCGAAAGTTTTATATAAGGAAAAAGTTGCCAAGAAGGTTGTTTTTTATATAAATTATTGGTTGTTTTTAATGTATATCCAACTTAGGTAGTGGTTGTGTTAGACAAACAGTTTGAGACTTTTAGATAATAGGATATATTTACATAACAATAAAAACGATATGTATACGTTATATTTAGACATACATATTTTACAACTATATAGACAAAACAGTTATACAAACATTAGTTAAACTC
>JAMPIV010010936.1:0-41096 GCA_024509875.1 Oreohelix idahoensis
CTGTCTTTATAGAAACTTTTAAAGTGTTTGAACTGTTGTGTGTACCATCATTTCAATTCTGTCTCCCCAAGACACTAGTTACTTACACCATACACCATACACAAGGAGCCAGAAGAGTTGACCGTGTGAGACTAGGGAGGTAGCGGTAGGTTTTTCTGCACATAATTTCATATCATCATCATTTATAGAGTCAGAGACCTACATGTGCTTGGCCTCACACGGTTATAGCAGACACCTTTTCATTCTTTTGAGGATACCATCATAACCTTCCCCCAGCAAAATCAACTTTGCTACAAGCTCTTATTGCGAATGACATAAAAAACTTCGTATTTAGCTTTGAAAGTACATGGAAAAAGAATTGAACAGGGGGTAGTTTAAAAATACACAACTAACATAGAACAAACGATAGAATTTTGAACCAACCCACTTAGCCCCATAACAATCATATATTCGTGTACCTGAAGACTTGCTAACCAAGACTATGTAATTAGTTATCTCAATAGTCATTAAAATAATCAAAAATTGGTTAATAATACATAGAGAATCAGAGATACTTGTCAGTCAAGTCATGTCTGCTTAGATTGGGATAGCATATTTTTTCGGGAAAAAAATTAGGTCAAGAAAGAACG
The DNA here is from genome assembly GCA_024509875.1 of Oreohelix idahoensis. Lineage (NCBI taxonomy): Eukaryota > Metazoa > Mollusca > Gastropoda > Stylommatophora > Oreohelicidae > Oreohelix > Oreohelix idahoensis. The sequence continues at coordinate 630 of JAMPIV010010936.1, forward strand.
GCTAAGATAGTAGCGATTGAAAGGATTGGATGAAATTTTAAGGAAGCCGAAATATTAATGGCTAACCTAAATATACAAAATCTAGGTTGGTAGTAGTAACGCATAGTGGTTCTTTGAGATATTTTAAAAAAAAAAAGAGTTCATTCAATGAAAAGAGATTGTCTTGGTCCTCATTGGCCAAAGCTTTTTACATGAAGGAGAATAGTAGATGCTCGCTGGGAGAATTTTCAAAAATATTCAGTAGAGAAGCAAAGCAGCGATGATTCTGACTTGTGCTATTTATTCATTAATCGAACTAGAAGATCTGGAAAGCAGTCCTGAGGAACAGAGGCAAGTGACGAAAGTGTGCTAGGAAAGGGGAGATTGGCCTAATTCAACGTTACCTTGTTTAGGATATTACTCTTGATATGGGGTAAAGGGGGGTTTGGGGGATATTTGGCTTTTTTCATTAAGACAAAGGGTTGTGAGTGGGTGGTGTAGGGGGGAGAAAAGGCCAATGGAAAAAAAGATTGTAATTTAAAAATGGTTTCCAGTAGGCAGGACCTAAACGCATGCATGGCCTAGGATGATGATCCATCAAATATCAGGGACTCATCATTAAGAAAGTTAGAACTTACAGGACCTATATATAATGATAGGACAAACAGGAACATTAATAACACCTATCCTTATTTGCATGGAAAGATTACTGCAGGAAATGACAGAGGCGGTAGCATCCTCTCATTATGGGAGAGAAAAAGAAAAACTGTAACCATTTGTTTTCCATAGCAAACTAAATGGGGGAGTAAGCAAAGGTAGTCCAGAGAGGAGGGCTAGAACCATGTTTCTATTTATGTATAGACTATATATGTTGTACATGTAAATTAGGAAGGAAATTACGATATTTGGTAATTAAGACAAGAACCATAACTTGCATCTGAATAGGGGTTCTCTTGCTGGCACTTGTCTGTGGTGCTTAGTACTTCTCGCTCCATTGAAGAAGTTCTGCACGATTTCAAAAGAGTCCCACTGGGCACCTGCTTGTAATAAAGAAGTTTCAAGTCCAGAGGAGACTGAATTGTTTTGGCCAACACCGACTACAACTGATGTGGATTCCAGGCAAACAGATAAGATTGAAGTAAAATCTGGACAGGGACAACCTATCAAGATTAAGAGAATATATCTCCTGTGCTTACAACAAACGTTCGATCCTAAAAGAAAATTAGTAAACCATCATAGTGAAAACAAAAGACCAGTGGGGGATGATGACAAACCTCACCCTGCTTCCCATCAACCAGTATTTAAATATAGTAAATAACATCAAAGTGAACATCATTTGTAACAATGGGTAACTATGGACCATATTGTCCCTTTTTTTATGTAAATATCCGTTTATATATATTTTGTAAAATAAATCTATCCCATCTAAATTGATTCTCAATTGACATGAAAGTCCCTGACGCAAAGACAACTTTTAGGCTCAGGAGCCAATAAAGTTTAACACAAAGAATATTTAAATATATAAAATTTTAAACAGCTAGAGCCGCGGCTTAGCGTTATTGTTTACCACACACACACCGCAACTGGCGACCGGGTGATTCATGATCAAACCCGGGCGACGGCCATATTTGGAGGAATTTTTTTTCGTCGACCCGCGGGATTTTGGGTACTGGGAAAGATTACATCTCGTAGACCTTGGGCGTGGAACCATTGTTTGAAGGAGTGTCGGTCTAACCAGGGATTTGAGTGCGGCCGTCCTGAGCCGACCGCATGCCTCTAGATCGGGTTTACCAGACTGTCCAGAATCCCCCGTGCCCCCCGAGTATCTTGCCCTGAATGGCGAGGGACCACCTGTTCCACTGTAACAAAGAAAAAAAGGGAATACTCACGTAAACATCAATGTTCAGGAGGTTTAGAACATTAATAAATAACCTGAGATTTCGTTCGCCTCGAGTAATAAGCTGGCGTACGAAAAAAAAAAACAACAGCTGGAGTTTAGATGAGGTTTATTAACATAGATATTTAAGTAATATGTTTATAATAGTGTTTTTTTGTAAATGGAGATTTCTTTAACAACACTCTTACAATACCCTATAGACACTTTATGTAGCATTCCAGTCACGCTTAGTCAATAAAAATAGAACTTAGAGTTTGATGCCTGTAGAAAACCCTTAAGAGTAATAGGGTCGCCCTGACTGCTCCCCATGTCACTTAACCATTTCGGTGTTATAAACCATCATGCCCTGCTGCTTTGCCCATCTTGATTTTCTCCAGTGCTGCCTTCAGTTCTTCCATCTTTAACTGTCATCTTCACTACACCATCATTGGTTTTCTCTTCTGTGCTAGTGGTTATCATCCAGGAGTTTCTGAGAAATATTCTTCCATCTTTCCATTACTTCCTTCGGGGCAGTAAGCAATTTGCCTTGCTTGTCCTTTATAAATTTGAGAGGGCATTGTTTTTCCTTCCTCGTGTTCTTTAGGGTCTTATAGAACAATTTCTGGTTTTCTTGCGCATCTTTTTCTAGCTTTTCTCCAAATTCTTCCCAGGACTTCTGTTTTTGCTGCTAGCACTTTGTTCTTTGCTTCTGTTCTGAGTGTCACATATTCTCTATATTTCTCCATTTGTCCTGTTGTGTTTTTAGCTCCTAAGTATTGTTTCCATGCCATTTTTCTTCTCTCTTATTTTCTCTTTGACTTCCTCTGTCCACCAAGGTGTCCTCTTTCTCTGGTTCCCAAGTCGGACTTCACCGCAAGCTTCTGCAGCGGCTGTCTTTATGATATCCTTGAATTTATTCCAGAGGGTTTCCAAGTCATCAGGTCGTTCTTCTGTGTTGCTCACTGCTGTAGCAATAAGCCCCAGATATCTGGTCTTAATTTCTGGCTCTCTCAGCTTGTAGGTCCTAATGCTCATTTCTCCTGCTCGTTTACTTGGTTTCTTGCGTGATGTTGTTGGGCAGTTTCCTAGGCTGAGCAACTCTTTCAGTTTGTTCTTTTGATTGTTAGCAGGTAGTGATCACTTCCAATCTCTGGCCCCCTCCAGACTCTTGCATCTCGGACATATCTGAATGAGCTTCTCCGAACAATGGCATAGTCGATCACTGACTTCTCATTCTTGGTTGGTTCACATCTAGTGTATGCATGTATGCGCTTATGGGGGAACTTTGTGTTTGTAATGATCAGATTCTGCTCACTGCAGAATCTAAGGAGTCGCTTTCCATTGTCATTGAGAGTATCTTCTCCATATCTTCCGATAACTCCACCCCATCTAGCATGGTCATTTCCAACTCTGGCATTAAAATCTCCGAGCATAATAACTTCATCTAGGCAGTCATCCACTGTCCTTTGAAGCAGCTCGAAGAATTCCTCCTTGACCTCTGCTCTCTCATCCTCATTTGGCCCATACACTATGACCAGGTTGACTATGGTTTCTCCTTCTTTTAGTTTTACAACCATAATGCGCTCCGAGACAAAGTTCCATCCCTTGATACTATCTTTTTGATTTTGGGCCACAATGCAACCCACGCCCCCTTTAGCTCTTTCAGATGTGGGTACACCACTGTAGAGCAACGTGTTTGCCATCGAGATCCATGACTCCTTGTCCTTTTTTCTTTGTTTCCGTTATAGCCAGGATTTCTAGTTTTGCTTTCCTCATCTCTTCCACCAGCTCCTCTTCCTTCCCATTTATACTTCTTGTGTTCCAAGTTCCATAAGTCGTAGTCCGTAGCGTTCCAGTTCGTCGCCTTTAGAATCAGTCCGGTTTTCTCTCTTATAGTTCTCGTAATCATGTTTTTAAAGCAAACAGGTGATTGGCCTGTTGTGCCTTTGCATGGTGGAGGGGCTGCCTCCTTACGCGCCTCCATGCAGGCCGCCAAATGATATGAGGAGACAACGTGGAAAGAATTTTTGAGGATTATGGAACGTTGATTTTTGTTTTACTTTGGCATGTGTTTCTTGAAGGCCTATGCTCCCCTTTGGGAGTGGAGGGTTTTTATGATTAAGATGTGATTGATGTGCCAAGGACATCACATCATCTCAATTTCTATTTATGTGCGAGGACTTCACATCATCTCAATTCTATTATGTGCAAAAGTCTCAGAGTGCCTTACAACAGACCAACATCTTGATAAATTTGATTTGAAAGAATTGTTTATTTGTATAGTCTGTTAACTTTATTTTATCATTAAGATGTGATTCGTGTAATTGATTTATGATCATGTGAAATAATCCGAGTGTTAAATGGCTACACTGAATTGGAAATAATAAATTATTCATAACAAAAGAAAAAAAATGAAAACGACATCCCAAATATGTTATTGTCTGTCTCTCTAAGTCGCTACGTGGTTGTTTTGTTGTAAGCCATCAACAGCCGCATTTCTAATGTACGCATGGGGTCTCCCTCGAAGAATGAGTGACAAACTGCATGGAAAAATGAAGAAAGTGTCTCTGAAGAAAGAAAAAAAAAACCAATCAAGGCGAAACCAAGGAAAAGCCAAAACCGAATGAGACTAGAAACAGCTGACTATTACAATATTGTGGATGTTCTCAAAGACAACAATCTATTAAAGCTAGAGAGAGGAGAGTAAAACACTTGATGGCAAAACAGCTACAGAAATATGTAATTACGACGACCACATAGAGGACTACAGGAAAAACTTAAGTCAAACCAGCTTACGGAAAGAGTATTAATAGAGACAGCCATGATCAAATTTTAAGGTAAACAAGCTATGGAAAAAAAGTAGTATTGCAAATAAAGACTGCAGGAAGAACTGATGGACACCCAACTATAGAAAGAGTATTACAGAGAGAGAGAGAGAGAGAGAGAGAGAGAGAGAGAGAGAGAGAGAGAGAGAGAGAGAGAGAACGAACGAGGAGCTGGTTCAAAGGGGTTTTTGAGATATTGGGTACGCAGAATGCCCGTCTGACATTGCTTCTGCCCAGGAATCCTTTCTCTCACCTCACCTTTCATACTGAATTCATTTATTCTCACAGTGCATTTTTACAGATATTAAATTCAAGAATTCAACGTTGTAAGGTAAAAAAAAAATAGCACACTCATAGAGTGGGGAGAGAGAGTGAAGAGAGAGAGAAGAGAGAAGAGAGAGAAGAGAGAAGGAGGAGAGAGAGGAGAGAGAGGGAGAAGAGAGGAGAAGATTGAGAGAAGAGATGAGAGAGCAGAGAGAGAGAGAGAGAGAGAGAGAGAGAGAGAGAGAGAGAGAGAGAGAGAGAGAGAGAAAGATAGATAGAGTTAAACACAGACGGTATCCAGCTACATAAAAAAATAAAAATAGAGATAGAGCGAAAGAATCAACAATTGATAAAGCAAACTAGCTCAAGTTGGGAAGTATAAGCTAAGTGGGATGTAACCTAAGTACGCAAATAATTCATCACTGGGGTAATCTTTTACCATCAGACAAGAGGCACACCAAATATTGTGAAATTCTCTATGGCGAGCAGGTAGGTCATCTGAACCTGATAACTGCGTACTGAAAGGATGGTATTAAAAAAAAATTCGAATAAGGTGATTCGTCTATACAGGACAAAAGACAAAGAAAATAGCCGACGTAAGCGGCCACAAGGCCCTTCGTCAGGGAAAGGAAAGAAAGTTGAGGGCTAGATAGGACACATAAGAAATCTAAATAAATATAAAAATAAAACCTGGGTACTTCCCTAACAGGCAGCTGAGTCCTAACACGCTTGCCGCCGAACAGCTGACAGGACAGTCGTAACATTATTACCTAAAAATAACTCACGTTAAACTATGACGCACTAACATTTCCACTCATAACAAGAAAAGGTACTCCCTAAAAACCAGCTGGCTATTAATAAGAATATATGACGTCACAAGCTTCCTTTAAGAATATACCACATGTATTTAAGACGCTGCCTCCGGCACAGTGTTCAGGTTATGTTGACGACTAGGCAAATTTAAGTCTAATATATGTACCTTGTCTCTAACCAATGTTCGATTAGGTGCACAAGAAATCTGCAGTAAACCACACCGACGCTATAACACACATCATAAGATGAACCAAATATAATAACGTTGTTAAAATACTTTTACGGGACTCAACGTTAAGTTCTGTCAATAATCAATTTACCCCCCTTCTTCAGTTCTACAAAATCCATTTAAGTAAACATTGGCCACTTAGTTATATTTATTACATTAGTTACATAAATAAAAATTTTACTAACTAAAAACGCTACAGATCAAAATTATCAACAGGCCATCCCCACCTTACATGATATTCTACCTATTACATATAAGTTTGTTTTTGTACCATGACCAAAAGTATAACTCTGTACAACCCCTGAAGGATTCCACCGGCAAAAAGCATTATAGTAACATATAGTTGGCTCCACCATATGCTTAATTAATTTTACAAACGTGACAAAGGGTATGGACCCCCAGTAATTGATACAGCGGTAATGGAAGGGCCGACCCTTGTTAGAGACATCCCTGTAAATGTGTCCACATCGAGAGGTGGAAGTGTCCACCAGTTCACCCCTCCTTCTCCCTATCCTCGCAGCCTTTTCTATCCCGGTAACTCAACAGCAAAGTTAGGTACCCCTTTACATCATGGAGGGTAGAACCCAGATAGCGGTAACGGTAAGTGTGAAAACCCTGAACCCGGCATTATTGCCGCGAGAGACAGCGCTCTAATAATCCTCTGTCAATCGGACACTCACAAAGTAAAAAACGGACATTACTGAAGTAAAACGGACATTACTGGAGGCACAGAGTACATATTAGTAAACAAAGGTGGTCAATTAACTACTTATTTAATTTACTAAACACAAAACAAAAATATTTTTGCGAACTGACAGTTCTGTAGTGAACCTCTTTCAACCCCTTCCCGATAAAAAGGTTACGATACGCTCCAGCAATATAACGTGTGGTACAAAAAACTATTCAATATTATTATTCATTTTTATAGCTGGTGTAATGGCTACGGCGTATGTACTGGCGACCAGGTTTTTCACATGGTTCAAACCCTGGCAAATCAAATAAAAAACCCTCTTGCGTCCAGACGTTTTGAAGGAATGTTTTACGACCAGGAAATTTATGACTGAATAACCTGAACGGCTCCTGCACATAAATCCCGTAGGTGGATGGGAAGGGAGCAGAAGCTCCTGACCGGGTTGAAGGAAAGTTCCACTTGACCCCACAGCGCCACGAGCAATATGACAGGGTCATTGGTGCCAAAAGAGCTGAAATAGCTCGATGTGCCGCTGGTTAGAGGGGATTATATCATTTACTACCCTTCAACTAATCGATATTTGTTTGTCTTTGTTTTAGGTAATGTACAATGATGGGTGGAGATCATTGTCCACTCACATCATTGATCATTAGATGTTGTAAACGTCATTCTCGTTCCATCTTGTTCTTGTCTGAACCTGTTTGTTCAACCTGAAAGTTGGTTATGGAAGTTGGGGTATATTTAGTGTCATTTTTATTTACTAATTATTGTATTCAAATTTAAAATAACTGTTGTCCTTTTGCAGTTGCCTATTTTTATTTTATATGTATTATTATGTCAATTTTTTATTATTTCGCTTTTGTATTGTTTTCATAGATTATCTATTGGTCCTTTACACTTGGTTTTAATTTTGTATTAGTATTTGTTCTTTTTTGAGGTTGTTGTCCCTTTTTTTTATATATGGTGAACATGCGCTCGCGAATAATAACCAATGGACCCTGTGTCCTAGGTTTGAAATGGTGGCGCCCTTACACCCAAACGAGGCACAAGATTTTAATTCATCAAAAATACCCCTTCTACTGCTCGTGAAAGCACAGACCGTCAACAAATTTCAAGGCAAATCTCTTAAGAGTAGGAAGTGTCGCTACAAGGTATAGACGTCCTTCTCCATTTCTAAAGGTAACCGGTTCCGCTTCCCCAGTACAGTGGAATATACACTGATGGATTTTGTTTTTATACGAGAACCATTGGTTCCTCTGACAAACCATAATTTTTTCCAACAGTATGTTACATATTAACATTTACTATAAAACAAACGCCGAAAGTTTACTGCCACAAAATAACACTTCCAATAATATAGACAAGTGCCCACTTCAAAGATTTACAAACAAAGAAGCCCCAGTGTGTACAGGCATACCTCGGAGATATTGCGGGTTCGGTTCCAGACCACCGCAATAAAGCGAATATCGCAATAAAGCGGGTCACATCCATTATTTTGGCGTCCCAGTGCATTTAAAAGCCTAAAATCATGTTTACACTATGTCTATAATTTTTGTATAATTATCAGACCTAAATTTATCGGATGAAGAAGGCACGCTCTAATAAATAAACATGATTAATTTGAAAAAAAGTGCAATATCTGCTAAGCGCAATAAAGCGAAGCTAAATAAAGCGAGGTATGCCTGTATATTAAAACATGCTCATCTACCACGTGACAATAAAGATATCATTGTTAACATACACAGTAAAACTTCCGTAACTAGTACAGAAATAAATAACGCTTCAAAGAACCAACCACTTAATAAGAATTCTCGAACAAGCAGCAACACGCCGACGGAGCAAAGAAGCATAAACACGTAATTTCCATAGAGCGCGCATGTCCGCGAATTGACTGGCATAAAATTGACGGAAGCAGAAGAGACAAGCTTACGGGTAAGGGGTGGTCACTCCGCTGGATACCACTAAGGAGGGGAGATAAATGCCTGTGTGGACAGTACTGAGTGACAGTACGCCATCTTTTCATGCAAAATACAGGACGCGTGTGCCAGAAGTAGTAGCAAAATCTGCCGGTACCGACGTCTCAGAGGGGCGTGGTGTACGTGACTTGCGATGGATATCCTTCCTGTCTTTGGCCAAGGCTGACGACGTGGATTCGGTGCCATAACAGATACATTTCTAGATAATTGCCCGTTTGCGATTTCAATTTTTCACTTTCTGGGCCTCCCCCCCCCCCCCCCCCCCCCACCCCCCCCGTATGTGCAGCTATCTGAGATGGTACGGGACCCCCCCTAACCAAAAAAAAAAATATATATAAATAATTTGATGAGGGGAAACATACTTGGGAAGACGAAACATGGGGGAAGAGGAGACATATTGACGGATAAAACTCATGAAAAACACTACAAACAAAACGGAACCTCAAAAACAAAACTCGTGGGGGACTTAAATATTAAAAACAACAAATACAACACAGCTCTGTACCTTTGTCAATGAATGAAAGAAAGGCGGACTTCAGAATCAATCTCGTCAGATGGAAGCGAACCGTGAACAAGAAATGCACAAACAAAGCAGGTCTCTCTAGGCGATAAAGATAAGATGGCATAGCAGAATATTAACAGACAATTTCAAAGAGTGAAGATCAAATAATGAGGACACAGTACAGTACCAATGGCCGAAAATGTTTTGCGAAAACTTTCATACACTGTGTTAAGTTGCAGCAGAAGAGAGTGCAAAAAACAAAATAAATAAAAATACTCAACCTAAACGGTAAGAAAATAGTAACAAAAGTTATCTTCAGCCAAAAGAACCAATCTAGATGTAATGTCTCGATAATAAGACAACGAGGATGAAAGCGGTAAGTCTAAACATAACGGTGAGATAATCGGAAACAGGCACTGTAGGGAGTCTGGTAGTGGGTCATGTTTCTCCCAGTTTATCCAGATGTACCGATAAGCGGACTGATGTTAAACCAAAAAGTACAATTAAAAATGGAAATTCTAAGGTACACTAATGACACAGGATGGAAAACACATAAATAGGATTATGGAAAAAATGATACGCCAAGCAAAAAATAGCTTTTAATACTGTATTGACAACCATAAGAAAACATCATAAATATGCCGAGATCGTCCGACTGGATAAGCGGTTAGAGCGCTTATCTCTAGCGGCACGGTTACCGGGCTGCGGGATCGTAACTTGGTAGCGTCACTCTCCAGTCTTAAAATGGGTACCTTATGCTGCTCTTGAGTTAGGTAAGGCAAAGGCAGCTCGGAAGGGAACTGGTCACCCCGTCTCATAAATAAATCTGGACCTAATATGGTGAAGTCTAGGAGTTAATGAACACCGATAGACGGCTAATATAACTAACTAGCAATAACCCGTCAAACTTGACGGGTTTTTAATTATAGTGTGCTGTTTCCGTTCCCGGATGAGCAGATAGAGTGTTTTTGGCTTCTTTCCATTATATAGTGTAATCAAACTGTTCATGAACACTGTCATTTGAACACTTTTCCTTGTTGATTGTAGCTATTTTCGGGAGAGTACATATAATGGAAACAATATAATTTTTCAACACGGTTGCATTCCTCAGTTGTGACCAACGTACACACGGCGAGAATTATGTTATTTTAGATTCAATTTAAAAGTTCTTTGATGACAACATTTCGTGTGAAAGTGCGTGGATTGTTTTCAAAGAGCGTTCCCTGATAATAATTGGTTTTAACAAAAACTTTCAAGTTTTCATGATTTGTACATCAGGTCAGGGCAACATAGAGCTGACCGTGTCCGAAAACAGGTTCAGGAAGGAAAACTCATACATGATCAAACGATTTTTTTGTCTAGCGCTACGAATTTCGTTAAAGAATAAAAAAAAAAATAATACAAAAATAAAACCAAAGTATTTGTTTTATATAACACCTACGCCGCGCAAGTTGCTCGCCGTGCGTTATGCACTTCTTTTTTCTGGCGCGAGTTAATATTGAGTGAGACGGACCGACGTAACATACATCGGTAATTATGTTAGTTGGGATGGGATTGGAACTCCGCCAATGCCGGTCCCAAGCCCGGATGAAAAAAGGAGGAGGGCGGCCTGCATGGAGGCCGTAAGGAAGCAGCCCCTTGTCACGTGAAAGATAATTTATTTTACCATCTTGTCCATAATTTGATTACTCCCTTAAATGTTCTGTTTTCCGAGACATTTTGTATTTTCGTTTCTTTCATATTCTAGTCAATCTTTGGGTTTTCGCCCCTTAGACAAGATAGAGCATAATGTTATGCATTTCTCTACCTGGGGAACTTTCGCACGATTTCTTTTGTCTTATTCTAGATTACGTCTTTCGCCGAACTTCTGTAGAAATATGCAGGCCAGGTCCGGGGGGAGCGTCCCTTGTGATCTATAAGAGTAGACTGGTTTTAATAGACAAAGACATTCGTAAATTTTCCTGGCCCGTAGATGACCATCATGAGATAAGGCAAACGTTAACACAGTACTAGAATGTGTTTGCCTATGTTCTAGTCATTTTTCGGGGTGAGTTGACATATCTTATAATTATAATATTAGATTCATGTTAGCTTTTATATATATCTGTTAGGGAAGTGAATTTATTTCTGAGGACTTCTCCTAGTAATTTATTCAGTGATAAGGTAGCGCTGTCTACGGCCTATTAAGTGGTGCTTACACTGTTATGGTTTATCATGGGTTAAATGTTAAACTTACAATAACAGATATTAGGCGTAGAATCAGTCCACGAATGCTTACCATTGGGTTAAGAGTCAGCAAAATTAACTGTCATTTCTGTAAGATAATGTCAGGTGTGGATTGTTCACTTTAAAACTGAATAGTGAGATGCAGGCAATAACTCTGGATTATAGGAGATAGTCACTTATTCCTTTTTGATAGATATTTCTAGTGGCAAGGGAGGATCATTTTATGCTTACTTGTGTGGCTAGGCACTAGTCTATAACTTTCACTGAAAGCAGTCACCAGGCATAGATATAATTATATCGTATGATCTAGCCACAACTGTATTATTATAGCAAGAACATTGCATTTTCTTTGTACTCATTTTGTGGAAATGCTAATATATTTCCCAAAGGGGACATACGATTTATTTGTGTAATGTCAAATGCTGTAATCTGTTTATGTAAATTCATTTAATGTTGTAAGATGAATAAGCATATTCATTTAACTGTAGCTACAGGTTAGGTTTCCTGTATGTTGAGATTGGGAGAAGAGGAGTAGATTGTTGCTGTCAGAACAGTTACTGACAGGTACCTGGGTGTGCAAAAGATATTAAGCCTATGCGGGCGCGTGCTGATAATTGATATTTTTAAGGAACAGGAGACATGGTTAAAGACAGCCCTAAACTATCATAGCAATAACTACAATAAATTTAATTCCATAGTGGAGCGAAACTTTCTGTATAAAGTTAGTGTGATTTTTGCGTTGCTTGAAGTTAAAAGGTGTCTCTTTTGGGTCTCAGTTTCAGGGAGACCGACTCGCGAGAGCAGATTCCAGTCAGGCGAAGAACGAAATATTCTCTTCGATCTAGAGGGTTCTGAATACCGCTAGCGTCACGAATCGTCACACCCCGTTCCTGAATCAAAACCCCTTTTTGTCAACGCCAAGTTAAGCTCACGCAGTGCAACGGAGCCAACGCTAAATCTGGAATCGCCAAACGCAGTAGTAGTTCTCTACTCGCCTATTGGATTACCAGCCAGAGCATTGCGGCTTCCAGAATATCAAACCCGCTCAGCATGCCTATAGCAGAATTCCATATCACCCGCCTTTTTTGTGCCTAAACGGGGCACTCAGCAAACCACCGCCAAACCAGTTTAAACAGGATTTACAGCCAAGCGGAGCCTTGCGCCGGATAAGCGCGCCTGGGTCTCTTTGTCCTCAAGTGACTTCTTCTGGTGTATTTCCTGGATACTTAAAACCTCGCACGTATGAGCAGCCATCTATGGACAGAGTTCCAGCCCCACTCACGCTATAAGGGGAGTCACCAACGTTTAGCACCAACAAAGAAAGTTTTGTAGGCTAGTCCCTCACGAAGGATCTACAAGTAATTCACTTCCTGGAGCTAGTACATTTGGTCCCCGAAAAGCGGACAGGCTGTCGCCCAGTTCAATCAGTTGGTCAGCAGGAGATAAACAGCGTCCCCCAGCCCAACTCGCGCCAGTGGGGGGGGGGGGGGGCACCAACGATAGCGCCTATACAGTGATGTTATTCAGGTTAATTCCATCACCGATGGAGGATATATACGAAAACACCACTTACTGGAGTTACTTCAGCTGGTCCCCGAAAACCGAAGGACTGTCACTCGATTATTTATCTCTTTGTGTTCTACAGGTTTTATGAATGGTGATCTGTGTGTGTGGTTGTTGGTGTATATGACTATTGATGAATATTTGATTATTGATGTAATTTTATGTTGTTGTGATGATATGCATTATTTTCATGCTTTTCTTCTTTAATAAATTTTACACATTTTATTAATGCGCTGTTCACGACCTTTCCATCCATATTTGTATTTTTTAGCTCTTTACTATAATCTCTATGTATGATAAGAGAAAAGAGAGAGAGCAGGAGGTGCTTAGACAGACATAAGTGAGTTGAGGCTTGGAGAGAGAGATCATTTTGGTAAATCTTCTTCCAGGTTGTCTCAAGTCCATCTCCTATTTACACCTTATCTAAAGTGTAATCTATAACTCTGTCAGTCCACTATCCCTTGTCGATTTCACTACGGTTGTCCAACTCGACAAATACTCTACCACTCTAACTCAACCACGACACCCCTCCACCATGCAAAGGCACAACAGGCCAATCACCTGTTTGCTTTAAATCATGATTACGCGAACTACAAGAGAGAAAACCGGACTGATTCTAAAGGCGACGAACTGGAACGGACTACGGACTAAGACTTATGGAACTTGGAACACAAGAAGTATAAATGGGAAGGAAGAGGAGCTGGTGGAAGAGATGAGGAAAGCAAAACTAGAAATCCTGGCTATAACGGAAACGAAGAAAAAAGGACAAGGAGTCATGGATCTCGATGGCAACACGTTGCTCTACAGTGGTGTACCCATATCTGAAAGAGCTAAAGGGGGCGTGGGCTGCATTGTGGCCCAAAATCAAAAAGATAGTATCAAGGGATGGAACTTTGTCTCGGAGCGCATTATGGTTGTAAAACTAAAAGAAGGAGAAACCATAGTCAACCTGGTCATAGTGTATGGGCCAAATGAGGATGAGAGAGCAGAGGTCAAGGAGGAATTCTTCGAGCTGCTTCAAAGGACAGTGGATGACTGCCTAGATGAAGTTATTATGCTCGGAGATTTTAATGCCAGAGTTGGAAATGACCATGCTAGATGGGGTGGAGTTATCGGAAGATATGGAGAAGATACTCTCAATGACAATGGAAAGCGACTCCTTAGATTCTGCAGTGAGCAGAATCTGATCATTACAAACACAAAGTTCCCCCATAAGCGCATACATGCATACACTAGATGTGAACCAACCAAGAATGAGAAGTCAGTGATCGACTATGCCATTGTTCGGAGAAGCTCATTCAGATATGTCCGAGATGCAAGAGTCTGGAGGGGGCCAGAGATTGGAAGTGATCACTACCTGCTAACAATCAAACGAACAACTGAAAGAGTTGCTCAGCCTAGGAACTGCCCAACATCATGCAAGAAACCAAGTAAACGAGCAGGAGAAATGAGCATTAGGACCTACAAGCTGAGAGAGCCAGAAATTAAGACCAGATATCAGGGGCTTATTGCTACAGCAGTGAGCAACACAGAAGAACGACCTGATGACTTGGAAACCCTCTGGAATAAAATCAAGGATATCATAAAGACAGCTGCTGCAGAAGCATGCGGTGAAGTCCGACTTGGGAACCAGAGAAAGAGGACACCTTGGTGGACAGAGGAAGTCAAAGAGAAAATAAGAGAGAAGAAAATGGCATGGAAACAATACTTAGGAGCTAAAAACACAACAGGACAAATGGAAAAATATAGAGAATATGTGACACTCAGAACAGAAGCAAAGAACAAAGTGCTAGCAGCGAAACAGAAGTCCTGGGAAGAATTTGGAGAAAAGCTAGAAAAAGATGCACAAGAAAACCAGAAATTGTTCTATAAGACCCTAAAGAACATGAGGAAAGAAAAACAATGCCCTCTCAAATTTATAAAGGACAAGCAAGGCAAATTGCTTACTGCCCCGAAGGAAGTAATGGAAAGATGGAAAGAATATTTCTCAGAACTCCTGGATGGTGAGCATGATGAAGCATCAGAAATGATAACCACTGACACAGAAGAGGAAACCAATGATGGTGAAGATGACATAAAGATGGAAGAACTGAGGGCAGCACTAGAGAAAATCAAGATGGCCAAAGCAGCAGGGCATGATGGTATAACACCAGAAATGGTTAAGTACATGGGAGCATCAGGCGACCTATTACTCTTAAAGGTCCTACAGGCAGCATGGTGCAACAAGACCATACCAAAGGATTGGGAGATTGCCATCATAACACCAATTTTCAAAAAGGGTGACAATCGACAATGTGGAAACCATAGAGGCATATCCCTTCTCAGTGTCCCTAGTAAAATCTACTCTAGAATCCTAGAGCAGAGACTCCGACGCCTAGCTGAGCCACAATTGGATGAGGTCCAGTGCGGATTCCGAGCAAACCGAAGTACTCAAGACCTAATCTTCACACTCAGACAGCTGAGTGAAAAGGCCCTTGAGTATAAGAGTGAGATCCATCTTTGTTTCATAGATCTGGAAAAGGCGTTTGACAGGGTCCCCTGGAGCAAACTTTGGGACTGTTTGGCAAGGAAGAATATTCCAGCACCTCTGATTCATGCTATACAGAGCTTCTACAAGTCTTGCAGAAATTATGTGAGGACAGCAAACCATTAAGTCAGAAGAGTTCAGGACCACCACTGGTGTAAGACAAGGTGATATCCTATCACCTTACCTCTTCAAACTCCTTATGGACGATGTCATCAAGGCATGTAAGGAGAGAACAAAAAAGTATTCAGTGGGGTACTGGAAGATGAGACAGGTCTATATTTCGGAGCTGGCATTTGCTGATGATGTTGCCCTGATTGCTAAATCAGAGGCACATCTCCAATCCAACCTGCAAGTCTGGAAGGAAGAGCTGGAGAAGAGAGGGATGGTCATAAGCAGCTCTAAAACAAAATCCATGGTGATATCACGAGAAGAAAGAAAACATCAGATTAAGTTGGGAGAACAGGTCCTGGAGCAGGTCGACCACTTTAAATATCTCGGAGCTATTATAGACCGAAAGGGAGGCATCAAAGAAGAGTTGGCCACTCGAAAAGCAGCGGCTGGGAGACTTTTTCAGGCCATAAATCGTGGATTCCTCAGCAAGAAAGAGGTTGGTAAGAAAACGAAGATGGCTGTATACCGCTCCACCTATGTCCCAGTCTTGACATATGGATGCGAGTCGTGGGCAATGACTACAACCCACAAAAGCCAGATCCAAACCTCAGAAATGAGGTATCTGAGGAAAGTGGTTGAAGTAACAAGAAGAGACATGGTCCGCAACCAGACGATCCGTCAAGGCCTAAAATCCCATCTGCTGCAGACCCAAATAGAACAGTCCCAACTAAGATGGTTTGGCCATGTCTGCAGAATGGGAGAAGATCGGCTACCACGACAAGCATGGGAAACAAAGAGCCAGGGATCCAGACCTCCAGGACGACCCAGAGTCCGCTGGGAGGACAACATTAGACAATCTTTGAAGGACCGAGGACTAGAATGGAACCAGGCCAGGAAGAAGACAGCTGATAGAATGGTCTGGCGCTCTCTCTTCCAAACCTCTACACCTCACGGTAGAAGGGGAACGACTAAGTAAGTAAGTAAGTAAGGGATGGGATTGGGATAAAGAATGCTTCAAAAAGGTTAATGAGAAAAGGAAAACAATCTGCAACATGGTTAATATAACTAATGAAGAATGCGTGTGATGAGTTAATGACAACAGAAATAATAATCAAATCGGTAAGGAATTAATGAAGATTGATAGATGGCTAATATAACTAATGAAGAATGCTTGAAAAGGGTTTATCAGCACAGGAATCTAATCACAAAGTGAAGGAGTTAATGAGCATATAAACAATCACAGAGGCAAGGAGGTAATGAGCGTTTAAATATAACCACAAAGGTAAGGAGTTAATGAACACATAAATAAAATCAAAGCGGTAAAGAGTTAATGAACATTGATAGATGGCTAATATAACTAATGAAGAATGCTTGAAATTCGTTTATCAGCACCGGAAGATAATCACAGAGTAAAGGAGTTAATGAGCACAGAAATATAATCACAGAGTAAAGGAGTTAATGAGCACAGAAATATAATCACAGAGTAAAGGAGTTAATGAGCACAGAAATATAATCACAGAGTAAAGGAGTTAATGAGCACAGAAATATAATCAGAAAGGTTTGGTTTTTGTTTTAAGGACTACCTTCACTGCACACTGACAACTCCATCAGTGCTCCGATCTCCTCCCTTAGATCACACAAGGAAGATCTCAGCACAATGCACGAACTCCGTAGCACCGGTGAGGATCCCCATGTGTGTATAGAGGACTCACACATTCTATAAATATTTTGGTGGTGGGTAGGTTTCCCTAATTTTGTAAATTTTGCCAAGGCAGCGGCCATATGGCCTACTCTTTAGGATTTCCAACAGCCGAGGGATTTTTAACGTGCGCAACTTGCACAGGGGACCTCATATTTTTTCGTCCTTATCCGAGAAGGCTAGGCATCCGATCTCACTATGAGATCGGGGGGAGTATGACATCATTAGGAACCACTGATTCTGAAAAAAAATTCCATCAAATATATTCCCTGCAGTGGGATCCGAACCCCGTGCTCCCTTATGGAGCATGTAGCAACCCTTGCAGCTGGTCCCCTTGGAGAAAGCCTACATGCTCTTATAGCGGTAGTGTGTGTATCAATTTGTTTGACATGATGTGGCTGTCAGCCCCATGCCCAACCTCATATTAATCGCCTTGTACGACATGCCTGAGTCTAGTCTATCTATGTCTCATTGGAGACCCCCGGGACCTGCGCGGTACTTATAATTAAATATATTTATATACAATAATACATGTTATATCCCACTACAGACGGTTACTCTATAGTTTTACTTCACAGCTATGTATTCCAGTGATATTTTATTTAATCAAAGACAATTATGGCAAATTTATTATATGTTCTCTAAAGTCATTCCACAGATATCATCATCATCATCATCCTCATCAGCTGCAATCTCCGCAATGAAGGTTGGCTGCAATGGAACTCCAACATCTTCTGTCTCTCGGCTTGATGGTGCACTCTGATAGACTCTTTCCTGTCCATCTCTTGTTATCTTCCCATTTATAGCGCTGTGTTCCTCTAGTATGTTTGCCTCATATCTTCTTCTTCTTTCGTTCGCTTGAACTATATTGTCTATATCTGCAATGTTGTTTCTTGTATAAACTTCACTGTCTTTTGTAGTTCATACAGAGGTCCATATAGTTTTGCTTCCAGTGTTTCTCTGGGCCAGTGGGTTTGCCTCAATATATCATATTCGGGGCAATCTTGAAGTACGTGCTCCGCAGTCTGGGGTGCCTGTCCACATGTACACATGGCTGAATTGCCAATCTTGAATTTTGTATACATGTGGCTGCGGAGTCGGTTGTGTCCTGTTCTGAGGCGCAGAATGACAATTTGTTCTGATCTGTTCATAGCTTGGTAGTCATCCTGTGTTGGTGTTGGTGGCTTTCTGATGGATTTGATCATCTTTTTCTTCTAATGGTACGTAACTGG
Organism: Oreohelix idahoensis; assembly: GCA_024509875.1. Lineage (NCBI taxonomy): Eukaryota > Metazoa > Mollusca > Gastropoda > Stylommatophora > Oreohelicidae > Oreohelix > Oreohelix idahoensis. The sequence continues at coordinate 19,143 of JAMPIV010010936.1, forward strand.
TACATCCGGTTGCTCGTCTGCAGCACCTTCTTTAGCCAGGCCGTCTGCTCTCGTTTCCTGGTATTCCACAATGAGACGGTATCCACTGCATGGCGACTCTGCTCTGGTTGCACAGTTCAGAAAGTAGGGCTTGTATACCTGGCAATTTTCTGGACTGAAGTGCTTGGAGTGCTGATCTTGCATCTGTCAGGAATACTACAGGCTGTGGACCGAGATTGGTGTTCAACAGTTTCTCAGTTGCCACTTTGATTGCCTGGACTTCTGCATCATAGTTATTACAGAATTTCCCCGTTGGTACTCTGACCGTATCCCTAGTGTTGTTTGGGTATTCTATGTACACTCCTGCTCCTCCATTCTTTACTGCATTCTGTGCTGACCCATCCGCGTATACTCGGACCCAGAGGTCCTGTGGGTATTCATCATCCAGGAAACTGAGAGTGACTGTCCTACGTTGCAGGCTGTTCTGTTCATCCCTGTCTAATATTCCTTTCACTTTTGTCTGGATGTGTACTGGTAGTCCAGGCTCCTCTCTTCAAGGGGTTTGTTCTGGCACAGACTTTAGGGGGCTGTTAACTTCAGGCAGGTTTGAGGTTTGTCTACGAAATCGTTTGGCCTGGTGGATAAAACTGCTTCTTTTCAGTCGCCCCATTGCTAGGTTTTGGAATCTGTCCTTCATTGGATGGCTCGGCATACAGAGGAACTTTTCTGCCTGTGTTAGCACTTTCGTGTCTCTGCGTTCTCTCAGTGCTTGTATCCTCCCCATTTTCTCCATCTCCACTATGGGCGTTGATTTCATTGCCCCCGTGATCACCCTAAGCGCCTGGTTTTTGCACCTTATCTAGCTCTTGTAATGTGGTGTTTCATGCTGGACACCACGCAGCTGACCCATATTCCAGGTGTGGTCGTATGCCCTGCTGGTAAACTTTACTAAGTATTTTCCCGCTGGCTCCCCATGTGGTTCCACTTAGTTTTCTCAGGATGGCTAACTTCCTCCTGGCCTTTGTTGCTGCCTTGTTGATGTGCTGCTTCCATGTCAGCCTATCATCGAATGTAACTCCGAGATAGGTGGGTTGTTTATCTTCTCTCAGGAGCTCTTCGTTTATCTTGATGACACCAGCTTTTTGTTTGGGAGAGAGGGTGAAGAGCGTAGTGCTGCACTTGTCTGTGTTGATGCTGACACACCATCTATTTGCCCATGAGGTTAAGGCATCTATAGCTCTTTCTAGCAGTTTGGTGGCCACTGTTGCATGCTCATCTGTGCACCATATTACCAGGTCATCAGCGTACATTGCCACTTTCATTCCATGTGGTAGTTCAGAAACCAGGTCGTTGATGTAGACCAGGAAAAGTGTGGGGGACAGAACCCCTCCCTGAGGGACGCCATGACGCAGTAGAATTTTCTTACTCTTGAGGCCATCTAGTTGTACTTGGGCTCTTCCTGTCACAAGGAATGTACTCGAAATCCCCCTTGTTTTCTGCTTCGTCTGCAAATTGTAACGCTTTCACGTTGATATAAAAGCTTACTGTATTATTACCCGCTTTCTTCAATGAAACGTGTGCTGTATTTCTTGGAAAAGCATTGAGAGGCCCTGCGTAATGACCTAAATTAATCCTAACATTAATTATATTACGTTACCAAAACGAACGAACAGATGGACAAAAGGATAGCGAGAAGGGAGAGGCAGAAAGCCGAACACTAAACACGCTTCGCGCGATACGCAAATGCTGCCATCACGCGTGTAAGTCTACATGCACTAATTTTTTTTCAGACGGACAGTGATAAAATACACTACCCTTTCCCAGAGTTAGGTTTATAAATCATAACAGACTCTTATTAGAAAAGATAACAATAGATGGGTTTACGTTTGAACACATAACAGTACCCAGACAGCACATCTTCGAAACAGGAGGTAGAAGAAATTGCATATTTTGAACGCAGCCACGTAGCTCCTTTAAATTAGTATTTTTTGGGTTCCTTAGGGCTTGCTGACAAATAATATGTAAAACGTTACGCAAATAGTCCAGGAATTAATAAATTATACCCAAAATAAAATATTGGGGGTGCCTGACAGCATAAAATCATTTCTGCTCATAAGATTTTTTTTTAACGTGTTTGAAAAAAATTTACGTTACAGAAATAGCCTACCATGTAAACTCCAAATTGATTGGAGCGCAACAAATGAAAGCCTAACCACGATTGGTCGGGCTATAAATACTATCTTGGTTGTTAGGGGAGACGGGAAAAGATAACATTTTTTCAAACACTTATCGAAACGTGGCTCATTGGCCAGTCTCGCTGATATACACACTTGGGAGCGTTAGTTCGAGACCACTTGTTTAAATGATCCTGATAAAGCATCAGTGCGTTGAAGCCAGCTAAAATTTTGCTCAATAAAAGCCTGGAAGATAAGCAGATGGAAATTTGTGCCAGTTTGTGCCAGAATTCATTGCTAATCAACGTATCTGTGTTATTCGTATGAATTGTGGTAAGCTTGAACCATTTAATATCTTTTAATGAAAATTGAATGTGAATTGTTGATTTATGCCTGTATATATATGTGTAGTTCAGTGGCAAACGTGAGGTAAAGCCTAAAATGCTCCAGCCTGAACAGAGGGTGTCGGAGAGAAGTAAAACGGCATGGAATGGCCAAACAGTACACTGACACCTGGATGATTGACTAGAAAGAAATAATGCTGGAAGTGCAGAGGCGTAGTAACCATTAGGAAGGGTAATACTGGAATAAAGTATTTCAGATGAAGCTGACTGTTGGCCTAACGCTCTGAACGCAATGTTTGTGATGTATTGTGATCAGTGTAAAAAGAAAATATAAATTAGTTATGAAGTAGAAGGTACATCCTTCTTGATTTCAGGGACAGTGGTCTTGATGGTACTGAGCAGCACCTGGTCAGAGCTTTGCTGAATCCAGAGTCGGACAGCATACTCCTTGGTCTTTTTAGCTATCAGTGAGGTGTCTCCTGAGCCCAGAGGAGAATTCGAGCAGAGGAGTCCTTTCCTGCCGCCATCACGCCAGATAAGCGAATTGGCCAGCTGAGCTCAACATTATGTCCCCCTCATCTTGAACTGACTTTTTAAAATTAACATTAAGAGGGGAATTTACTTGTCTTAAAATCAGGAACTGTGAACATCTCCAATACTGGTCCCTAAAGACAAACTATTGAAGTCATGATGACAAATACCAACAGAGCTTGAACAAAAACAAAACCAGTATTACCTCATTTTACTACTACACAACTGACACACATAGAACATTTGTAATAATATATGTCACTACAATATTCATATTAAATACATTCTGTACATAACTTGTAATTTAAATTGATTGTGATTCCTGGATTCCCTTGTAGTTGAATCAGGACACATATTCATTCATGCCAGTAATGAATACATATTGTTATTTGAAAGTTTATCAGTGCCTCCTTTAAGATATTCTCATAGAGTGTTATATGTATGTGAGTGTCACAGTGTTGTCAAGAGTAGTGGATTACATTAAATTGTTTATCTGTCTGTTGTTGTGACTTACACTTCTTCATACACATACCCTAGACACATAACGTAGCATCACACTATTCCAGAATAATTCTGACTGAGATAATGAGATATGTGGTAGCAAGTAAGGTTATCTATAATACACTACTCTTAATAGATATAGATACCTTCACAGCTGATCTCAGTCAGTACACTAAGTCCCCTATAAATATTTATAACATCCCACTTCACCACATATATTGGGGTCTCGCTCTTGGGATTTTGAATCTTTAACTATTAAAAATATTGGGGGTAATTCACTTCAGGGAATATAAGAATTAAAAGGTATCCTTGGGTGGAATTAAATAAGGTTGAGCTCACGGTGCCTGTGTTGTCCATTAGATATATAGTTAGAAATTGAATTGTTGGTTAGACATTATATAAAGTTACCTGATAGACAATGGCGGACCTGGCCAAATTTCGATCTGCTGCGGTTCAGACTGCAAAAGAGTTAGGATTAGATGGGCAAGTTATGGTTGCCTATGTTACTACGGAATGTGACAAATTTATTGAACGCGAAGAAAGAAGGTTTGAAGCCGAAAGAAAGTTAGAGGCTGACAGGGAAATTAAGAAGTTACAATTTGAAGCTGAGGCTGAGACTAAGAGGTTGCAGATTGAGGCTGAGACTAAGAGGTTGCAGATTGAGGCTGACAAAGAGGCTAAAGCATTGGAAGCCGAGGAAAGAAGACAAGCTGCAGAAAGGGAAGAGAAGAAATTAGCTGCAGAAAGGGAAGAGAAGAAATTAGCTGCAGAAAGAGAAGAGAAGAGATTAGCTGCAGAAAGGGAAGCAGAAGATAAAAGATTACAAAGGGAACATGAATTACGACTAAGGGAGTTTGAGTTTCAAGGCCATGCTCCTGAAAATGGTGCCAGTCCCTTTGCCTCTGATGCTACGGTTACTCAAGGAGCCTCAACCTCAGCTATGAATTTTCATTTAGATCATTTTGTTGAGAAAGACGATGATATTGAGAGCTACCTAAATAGGTATGAACTATTAGCTACCACGTATGGGTTAGAGAGAGAAAGGTGGAGCTTAAAGTTATCTCAGGGACTTCGTGGGGCAGCTTATGAAGTTTTTGCAAAAATGAGCAGAGGTGATCAGGAAAATTATGACATGCTAAAGCAGGCTCTTTTGTTAAGGTATGAAAAGAATGCAGAGTTTTACAGGAAAAAATTTAGGAATGCTAAACTACTGTCAGGTGAAACCTATCACCAGTTCTCTGCACGCATAGAGACATACTTGGAGAAATGGACTTCTCTGGGGAAAACCCAAGATCTTAAGGAAATGGTCCTTATAGAGCAACTAAGAGAGTCCATGGCTCCAGACCTGAGAAAGTTTCTCATGGAACAAGGTGCAGAGAGGCTGGGTGAGTTGCTAAATGTTGCTGAAAGGTATCAAGCAGCTCAAGCAGAGGTAACAGGTAATAAAAAGAAACAGGTGGATAAACTTTAGGGCACCACAGAACTTTAATAAATTTGATCCTAGGGATCAAAATAAAGGTAAGCACCAATTTGATAGGCCACGGTATGACAATAAAAATAAATTCCCACAATTCGATGAAAGGAAATATGATGAAAGAAAATCTTTCAACCAAGGAAAAAGGTGGTGTAAGAATTGTCAGATGGACAATCATGACACTGACCGTTGCAGAAGGAAACCTGTGTATATGGCAACCCTTCAGGTCAGGTCGACCTCAAGACAGGAGGAGGATATTATGTTAGATACCACTCCAGAAGAGATGAGGAAGGCACAGGCTGGGGATAAAACACTCAAGCCTTGTTTCAGAAAATTGTCAACTTGTCATACAACTCCAGGCAAGGGAGATTTTTACATGAAAAACAAGTTGATGTATAGGAAGACGGGAGCTAGATCCAAATGGTCACGGACAGCTGGTTCTTCCAAAAAGATATAGGACAGACTTAATAAGGAGCCTACATGTGAAACCAGATGGGGACCATGAGAAAATAGGTACCATCATTCAAAAGGTGGCTCACAATTATTATTGGCCCAAAGCAAGATGGGACATTGAAAATTTTGTAGAAAGGTGTAGCATAGCACATGAGGGAACACCCACAAGTGGGAACATGGATCAGGACCTGGACACGCCCCGGGGCAAAATTAGGCCTGATAATAAAAAGAGAAATAGATTTGATAAAGTGGACCAAATGGAATGGGAAGCCCCTTTTCACGGACAAGCTTCACTTAACTGTTTTACAATGGCCACTATGCGGAGAGTGCAAAGGATGTCTTACCCCAGGATAAGCCGAAAATCCCTCAATCGGACTTAAACAAACTGGAGGAAGAGGATGTAGAGAGGAAATCTCTCATCAAGAATTTTAAGAGGGGAGAAAGCCCCAAAAGAAAAATTGGTAGCGGTCGTTTTGTGAATGATAATTCTGGGAGGAAAAATCATCACTATAAAGCTTCGAGTGGAAGAGACCATACCGGTGCATGGACAAATAGGTCCACACAATTAAAGGTCCATATGTAGCTTTGTTAAGAACGTGGACTGATGAAAAGGCAGAGGAAAACATTACATCTTCATACCAATATGTGAATGAGCTGACCACTCGGTTAAAAACTGGCTGGAAACTTGCCAATGAAAATTTGAAACAAGCCAGGAAGAAACATGCTGCCTATTATAACAGGAAGGCGAAAGACAGAAATTTGGCTGTGGGAGAGAAGTACTGCTTCTTTTGCCCGGGAGTCAGAATAAGTTACAAATTGGATGGCAGGGTCCATATACAGTTCTAGAGAAGGTGTCTAGAACAAATTATAAGATAGATAAGAAGGGGAAAGAAAAAATCTATCATGTGAATCTCCTGAAGAAATATTTGGAAAGAGAACATCAGGAAGAGACACACTTGTTGACCTTGTCCATCGCCATGGAGATGAAAAAGGAACCACTTTCATCATTTGAATATCCATTACACCCCTGTGAGACAGCAGCACAGGTGAAAATCAGTACACATTTAACGAAAACTCAGAAAGAGAGAGTGCAACAGGTTCTAAAGAATCATGCAGAGGTGTTAACAGACCGACCAGGGCATACAAACCTATTGGAATATGATATGAAACTCATAGACTCCACACCTGTCTGTATGAAACCATATTCGATTCCGTTTGCTAAGGAAAAAGCTTTGAAGGAAGAGATAGACTATCTATTGAAGGAAGGAATTATTTCGCACAGTGAGTCTTCGTATAGTTCCGGGGTGGTACTCTTAAGGAAGCCCTCTGGAGAACATAGACTCTGTATAGATTACAGGAGACTGAATGCTATTACAGAAGGACAGGTGGATCCATTGCCGGATACAAATCAGCTGTTTGCCAGACTAAATAAAGCTAAATATTTCTCAAAAGTGGATCTGAGTAAAGGATACTATCAGATTCCAGTAAAGCCTGAGGTTAGACCATACCTAGCTTTTAGTACCTCAGAAGGACACTATGAGTTTAATAGATTGCCATTTGGATTGAAGAATGCGCCTAGTGTCTTCTCTAGAATGATGAGAAAATTATTGGATCCTCTGAATAATCCCTGTATAACAAATTTTATGGATGATATCCTTATAGCAACAGAAACATTTGAGGAACACATTGACTCTCTGAACATGCTGTTTGATCGACTTAGGGAGGCAAATTTAACAGCCCGACCAACCAAATGTTGCGTTGGATGTAAAGAATTGGAATTTTTGGGACACACAGTTTATCAGGGAAACATGACCCCTGACCCAAAGAACTTAGAGAAACTACAGAAAGCCCCGAGACCACAAACCAAGAAGGACGTGAGATCCTTTGTCTCATTATGTGGTTTCTACCAGAAGTATATCAAAAACTTTAATTCCATATGTGCACCGTTAACTGAATTGACACGTAAAGGACATCCAGATCGCATTACATGGACTCCACAATGTGAAATGACTTACCAAGAATTGAAGGAAAAGCTCACAAGTAAACCCATTTTGAAATTACCTGACTTAAGTCAAGAATTCATAGTAAGGACGGATGCAAGTAATATTGGGTTAGGTGCAACTTTACTACAGAAATCAGATGCATTGGATGGGGAATTAAGCCCAGTGGCATATGCTAGCAGAAAGTTGAATAAAGCTGAAATCAACTACTCAACTAGCGAAAAAGAATGTCTTGCAGTAATATGGGCAATAAAGAAATTCAATATTTATCTATATGGGAAGGCATTTAAGTTGCAAACTGACCACAAACCTTTATCGTTTTTAGCACAGGCTAAGCATGAGAACTCTAGGTTACTCCGATGGTCTTTGCTTCTGGCTCCATATAATTTTAGCATTGAATATATATCTGGAAAAACCAATCTGGGAGCGGATTTTTTAAGCCGCCATCCGTGTGATGAGAATCACCGTAAACCCCAGAAATAATAATAAATTTCTCTATGTGTATATAGAATAAAGGACTGACATATAATGTCTGTTTTAAGAGGGGAGGTGTCATGAAATATTCTAATCCACATATATAAATTATTAGGTAAATATGAAGCCTAACAAATAAAATTAATAAAGAGAAGAGCAATGGTAAAATGACAGTGCTGTCACAAGGAATGTACTCGAAATCCCCCTTGTTTTCTGCTTCGTCTGCAAATTGTAACGCTTTCACGTTGATATAAAAGCTTACTGTATTATTACCCGCTTTCTTCAATGAAACGTGTGCTGTATTTCTTGGAAAAGCATTGAGAGGCCCTGCGTAATGACCTAAATTAATCCTAACATTAATTATATTACGTTACCAAAACGAACGAACAGATGGACAAAAGGATAGCGAGAAGGGAGAGGCAGAAAGCCGAACACTAAACACGCTTCGCGCGATACGCAAATGCTGCCATCACGCGTGTAAGTCTACATGCACTAATTTTTTTTCAGACGGACAGTGATAAAATACACTACCCTTTCCCAGAGTTAGGTTTATAAATCATAACAGACTCTTATTAGAAAAGATAACAATAGATGGGTTTACGTTTGAACACATAACAGTACCCAGACAGCACATCTTCGAAACAGGAGGTAGAAGAAATTGCATATTTTGAACGCAGCCACGTAGCTCCTTTAAATTAGTATTTTTGGGTTCCTTAGGGCTTGCTGACAAATAATATGTAAAACGTTACGCAAATAGTCCAGGAATTAATAAATTATACCCAAAATAAAATATTGGGGGTGCCTGACAGCATAAAATCATTTCTGCTCATAAGATTTTTTTTTAACGTGTTTGAAAAAAAATTTACGTTACAGAAATAGCCTACCATGTAAACTCCAAATTGATTGGAGCGCAACAAATGAAAGCCTAACCACGATTGGTCGGGCTATAAATACTATCTTGGTTGTTAGGGGAGACGGGAAAAGATAACATTTTTTCAAACACTTATCGAAACGTGGCTCATTGGCCAGTCTCGCTGATATACACACTTGGGAGCGTTAGTTCGAGACCACTTGTTTAAATGATCCTGATAAAGCATCAGTGCGTTGAAGCCAGCTAAATTTTGCTCAATAAAAGCCTGGAAGATAAGCAGATGGAAATTTGTGCCAGTTTGTGCCAGAATTCATTGCTAATCAACGTATCTGTGTTATTCGTATGAATTGTGGTAAGCTTGAACCATTTAATATCTTTTAATGAAAATTGAATGTGAATTGTTGATTTATGCCTGTATATATATGTGTAGTTCAGTGGCAAACGTGAGGTAAAGCCTAAAATGCTCCAGCCTGAACAGAGGGTGTCGGAGAGAAGTAAAACGGCATGGAATGGCCAAACAGTACACTGACACCTGGATGATTGACTAGAAAGAAATAATGCTGGAAGTGCAGAGGCGTAGTAACCATTAGGAAGGGTAATACTGGAATAAAGTATTTCAGATGAAGCTGACTGTTGGCCTAACGCTCTGAACGCAATGTTTGTGATGTATTGTGATCAGTGTAAAAAGAAAATATAAATTAGTTATGAAGTAGAAGGTACATCCTTCTTGATTTCAGGGACAGTGGTCTTGATGGTACTGAGCAGCACCTGGTCAGAGCTTTGCTGAATCCAGAGTCGGACAGCATACTCCTTGGTCTTTTAGCTATCAGTGAGGTGTCTCCTGAGCCCAGAGGAGAATTCGAGCAGAGGAGTCCTTTCCTGCCGCCATCACGCCAGATAAGCGAATTGGCCAGCTGAGCTCAACATTATGTCCCCTCATCTTGAACTGACTTTATAAAATTAACATTAAGAGGGGAATTTACTTGTCTTAAAATCAGGAACTGTGAACATCTCCAATACTGGTCCCTAAAGACAAACTATTGAAGTCATGATGACAAATACCAACAGAGCTTGAACAAAACAAAACCAGTATTACCTCATTTTACTACTACACAACTGACACACATAGAACATTTGTAATAATATATGTCACTACAATATTCATATTAAATACATTCTGTACATAACTTGTAATTTAAATTGATTGTGATTCCTGATTCCCTTGTAGTTGAATCAGGACACATATTCATTCATGCCAGTAATGAATACATATTGTTATTTGAAAGTTATCAGTGCCACCTTTAAGATATTCTCATAGAGTGTTATATGTATGTGAGTGTCACAGTGTTGTCAAGAGTAGTGGATTACATTAAATTGTTTATCTGTCTGTTGTTGTGACTTACACTTCTTCATACACATACCCTAGACACATAACGTAGCATCACACTATTCCAGAATAATTCTGACTGAGATAAAGAGATATGTGGTAGATCTATCCATGCTGCTAGTACCAGTTTCTTATCTTGGAACGCATCCTCAATCTCTTGGGAAAGGTAAGTTGCCTGATCTTCGGTAGAATAACACTGCCTAAAGCCCGCCTGCTGTGGTACAAGAAGGTTTTCACTTTCAAGGTACCACTGTAGCCTGAGGTTGATGATACGTTCCATTGTTTTGCAGAGGCAGCTTGTAAGGCTGATTGGTCTGTAGCTAGAGGCAGTGGAACTGTCTTTTCCTGGTTTTAGGAGTGGTATCATGATTGCTTCCCTCCAGGTCTGTGGAACTCTGCCTGAGTTCCAACAGATATTGAAGATGCCTTCATATCTAAAGTGTTATGTCTTTTTATATGACCAAAATATTTTCGATCTCCTTCATTGATTCTCTTTTGATTCCTAGGTTTCCTAGGACCTCTTCATTTGTTTTCTTCTCTTCCCGTGAGACGTGCCCCATTCTTCTATATATCCACACTTCAAAGGTCTTATCCACACTTCAAAGGTCTCAATTCTTTCCTCTAATTTCTTGTTCTTTGTCCATGCACTACCTAACACAATTATCCAGAATATATGTAATACTTGATGATTATCAGTTTTAATACTTACTTACTTACTTAGTCGTTCCCCTTCTACCGTGAGGTGTAGAGGTTTGGAAGAGAGAGCGCCAGACCATTCTATCAGCTGTCTTCTTCCTGGCCTGGTTCCATTCTAGTCCTCGGTCCTTCAAAGATTGTCTAATGTTGTCCTCCCAGCGGACTCTGGGTCGTCCTGGAGGTCTGGATCCCTGGCTCTTTGTTTCCCATGCTTGTCGTGGTAGCCGATCTTCTCCCATTCCGCAGACATGGCCAAACCATCTTAGTTGGGACTGTTCTATTTGGGTCTGCAGCGGATGGGATTTTAGGCCTTGACGGATCGTCTGGTTGCGGACCATGTCTCTTCTTGTTACTTCAACCACTTTCCTCAGATACCTCATTCTGAGGTTTGGATCTGGCTTTTGTGGGTTGTAGTCATTGCCCACGACTCGCATCTATATGTCAAGACTGGGACATAGGTGGAGCGGTATACAGCCATCTTCGTTTTCTTACCAACCTCTTTCTTGCTGAGGAATCCACGATTTATGGCCTGAAAAAGTCTCCCAGCCGCTGCTTTTCGAGTGGCCAACTCTTCCTTGATGCCTCCCTTTCGGTCTATAATAGCTCCGAGATATTTTAAGTGGTCGACCTGCTCCAGGACCTGTTCTCCCAACTTAATCTGATGTTTTCTTTCTTCTCGTGATATCACCATGGATTTTGTTTTAGACCTGCTTATGACCATCCCTCTCTTCTCCAGCTCTTCCTTCCAGACTTGCAGGTTGGATTGGAGATGTGCCTCTGATTTAGCAATCAGGGCAATATCATCAGCAAATGCCAGCTCCGAAATATAGACCTGTCTCATCTTCCAGTACCCCACTGAATACTTTCTTGTTCTCTCCTTACATGCCTTGATGACATCGTCCATAAGGAGTATGAAGAGGTAAGGTGATAGGATATCACCTTGTCTTACACCAGTGGTTGTCCTGAACTCTTCTGACTTATGGTTTGCTGTCCTCACATAATTTCTGCAAGACTTGTAGAAGCTCTGTATAGCATGAATCAGAGGTGCTGGAATATTCTTCCTTGCCAAACAGTCCCAAAGTTTGCTCCAGGGGACCCTGTCAAACGCCTTTTCCAGATCTATGAAACAAAGATGGATCTCACTCTTATACTCAAGGGCCTTTTCACTCAGCTGTCTGAGTGTGAAGATTAGGTCTTGAGTACTTCGGTTTGCTCGGAATCCGCACTGGACCTCATCCAATTGTGGCTCAGCTAGGCGTCGGAGTCTCTGCTCTAGGATTCTAGAGTAGATTTTACTAGGGACACTGAGAAGGGATATGCCTCTATGGTTTCCACATTGTCGATTGTCACCCTTTTTGAAATTGGTGTTATGATGGCAATCTCCCAATCCTTTGGTATGATCTTGTTGCACCATGCTGCCTGTAGGACCTTTAAGAGTAATAGGTCGCCTGATGCTCCCATGTACTTAACCATTTCTGGTGTTATACCATCATGCCCTGCTGCTTTGCCCATCTTGATTTTCTCTAGTGCTGCCCTCAGTTCTTCCATCTTTATGTCATCTTCATCATCATTGGTTTTCTCTTCTGTGCCAGTGGTTATCATTTCTGATGCTTCACCATGCTCACCATCCAGGAGTTCTGAGAAATATTCTTTCCATCTTCCCATTACTTCCTTCGGGGCAGTAAGCAATTTGCCTTGCTTGTCCTTTATAAATTTGAGAGGGCATTGTTTTTCCTTCCTCATGTTCTTTAGGGTCTTATAGAACAATTTATGGTTTTCTTGTGCATCTTTTTCTAGCTTTTCTCCAAATTCTTCCCAGGACTTCTGTTTTGCTGCTAGCACTTTGTTCTTTGCTTCTGTTCTGAGTGTCACATATTCTCTATATTTCTCTATTTGTCCTGCTGTGTTTTTAGCTCCTAAGTATTGTTTCCATGCCATTTTCTTCTCTCTTATTTTCTCTTTGACTTCCTCTGTCCACCAAGGTGTCCTCTTTCTCTGGTTCCCAAGTCGGACTTCACCGCATGCTTCTGCAGCAGCTGTCTTTATGATATCCTTGAATTTATTCCAGAGGGTTTCCAAGTCATCATGTCGTTCTTCTGTGTTGCTCACTGCTGTAGCAATAAGCCCCTGATATCTGGTCTTAATTTCTGGCTCTCTCAGCTTGTAGGTCCTAATGCTCATTTCTCCTGCTCGTTTACTTGGTTTCTTGCGTGATGTTGGGCAGTTCCTAGGCTGATCAACTCTTTCAGTTGTTCGTTTGATTGTTAGCAGGTAGTGATCACTTCCAATCTCTGGCCCCCCTCCAGACTCTTGCATCTCGGACATATCTGAATGAGCTTCTCCGAACAATGGCATAGTCGATCACTGACTTCTCATTCTTGGTTGGTTCACATCTAGTGTACGCATGTATGCGCTTATGGGGGAACTTTGTGTTTGTAATGATCAGATTCTGCTCACTGCAGAATCTAAGGAGTCGCTTTCCATTGTCATTGAGAGTATCTTCTCCATATCTTCCGATAACTCCACCCCATCTAGCATGGTCATTTCCAACTCTGGCATTAAAATCTCCGAGCATAATAACTTCATCTAGGCAGTCATCCACTGTCCTTTGAAGCAGCTCGAAGAATTCCTCCTTGACCTCTGCTCTCTCATCCTCATTTGGCCCATACACTATGACCAGGTTGACTATGGTTTCTCCTTCTTTTAGTTTACAACCATAATGCGCTCCGAGACAAAGTTCCATCCCTTGATACTATCTTTTTGATTTTGGGCCACAATGCAACCCACGCCCCCTTTAGCTCTTTCAGATATGGGTACCCCACTGTAGAGCAGCGTGTTGCCATCGAGATCCATGACTCCTTGTCCTTTTTTCTTCGTTTCCGTTATAGCCAGGATTTCTAGTTTTGCTTTCCTCATCTCTTCCACCAGCTCCTCTTCCTTCCCATTTATACTTCTTGTGTTCCAAGTTCCATAAGTCGTAGTCCGTAGTCCGTTCCAGTTCGTCGCCTTTAGAATCAGTCCAGTTTTCTCTCTTGTATTGCTCGTAATCATAGTTTAAGACAAACAGGTGATTGGCCTGTTGTGCCTTTGCATGGTGGAGGGGGTGCCTCCTTACGGCCTATCAGTTTTAATTTGTGGGTTAATTGTGTAGATGTCAGTATTTGCCTTATGTTTTTGATTGTATCTTTGGCCATTCCTATTTCACGAACATACAACAAGACAATTTGGAATAACTATGACACCTTTTTTTCGCCAAAATTTGTGTTTCATAAGTACAATAACAACTTAAAAATGCGGCGATATCGGACACCAAAACGATTGGTTCGCAAACTGTAATACATTTTTGGTTAGCGGATAAACTCATTTGGAAACCGCTGACTTTGAAAGAACAAATTAACCTTTATTGGTATAGTCTAGTCACCATATATAACTAACTGTCAGAGAATCAGGACAAGTGGTTCTAACCCTCCAAGTCACAACCGTTTAAATTACTAAAACAGCAACATATCTTCATGAGACATTTATGGAATGCAGAGTATGCTACGTGCTTCATATTTCTAGCTTGGGACCAGACGTGACGATACTTTAAATACAAGTCAAGCTGGAGAAACTGGAGCTCCCGGCTTGAACTAAACATGTTTAGGAATGGCAGAAAAGCCACAGGAAAAGCCTAGATCTACAGTGTAGATAATACCAAGAAGTCTTCAACTTGGTATTGGCTGCAAAAGAGAGAGAAGCTCAGCAACTCTAATTAACAACAACCCGCTAACGACATAAGTCTCATTCAAAACTCTTTTTTTACATTTCAAACAACACGATTCTTCTAATGTCCAAGTGTATTATAATACTCATTCTTTTCTACTGGCTTAAATTATTTTTTTCCTATATATATATATATATATATGTTTTTTTTTTTTCGTTTATTTTTGTATGATAATTTGTCTTTCTAGACTTATTTATGTCTATGTACCACGTTGAGCTGTCTAACGTAAAACGACAGCTTTCACCAGTTTACACTGGCGATGACATTCCTGTCATCATCATCATCAACTACCATCTCCACATTACAGGTCGGCTACAACTGATCTCCAACGACTGTCTCTTGTCTTGATGGTGAACTCTGATACTCTTTCCTGTCCATCTCTTGATGTTATCTTGCCACTGATCGCAATTTCTTACTCTTTCACGTTTGCCTTCAACCCTCTTCATTCTGTTATGGTCTTCAGTAAAATGTCATTTTATATGGCCAAAATATCTTAGCTGTCTAATTTTCATCTGCTTGATTAATTCTCTTGAAATTTTCTGTTAATATTCGTATACAAAATATTGCTTCTCTTGTCCCGCCGTTCCGCCGAAAACCAAATTGTTCTTTCTAGACTTCGTTTTGTATCTTTTTATTATTATTATTTAAATTATCTCCTGTAAGAGATCACAGTTGTGGCCGTATGACCTACCACCATAGCATTTATTCGTGCTAGAGTCCAAATAATAGAAACTATCATTCACTGTTATAGAAAACCAGTAAGCAAGATTTAAAATATATATATATATATATATATATATATATATATATATATATATATATATATATATATATAATTTTAAAAAACCCAACACACACTGAGTGCAGGTGACGTGGGGTGAAATTTAACTATGTCAGCTTTGACATAAACCACGCTACGAATTGGCGGGAGTTACCATGGAGATTAGTGACGTAGATGGGAACAGCCTTACTCCCTGTAAGATAACATGAAAGAATGACCAGTAAATAAATGAATAGAGAAAAACTTTAACCAATGAAAAGTAGCCAGCAAGCACGCACTACGAAAAGCCGGCTGAAAAATAATATTCAGAGAAGATGTTGAGGGTTATAAGCCCCCTGGAAGATAGGTGAGGGATGGAAGATACATTATACATGATGAGAAAAATAACCAAGGATGTATTGATGTAAATATGCACTTTAAATGAATTATTGCCTGTTGATATTCAACCAGTTCGGTTTAAATAAAAATTCTTTGTTAATGAACAAAGCTGTTGATGAATTGCTTGTCAGTTGGTTCCATTTAGATGTACTGTTCAAAGTTCACACATCTCCACCACTATTCTCTCCAACTCGTAACATCCATAAGAGGAAAGAACAGGCCTGGTCACTTTTCAACATAACCCAAGAAATAATAAACTCTGGCGGGCTTTAAGCCAGTAAATATCAAACTTGGAGTAACTACAAAGATCAGAAATTGGAGTAGGAAATATCAATAAGAGTAAAGGGATAACACAAAAACAAAAATTGAATACGGAACACTGCCACAAATAAGTAGAGAATAATGCCGTATACAGCTCCACACTGCACTCACCGGTCACATATGAGTAGAAATGGTGCTGTACCCAGTTCCTTATTGAGCACCATCCTGCAACACAGTTACTAATATCAGCAAGGCTAACCGTGACACGTCAAAAAGAACCAACACTTTTCTTACGCGCACAAATATCCAATTATTTACACTATATCTGTGTATAAGAAATACGCTACACTTATCTTAACCTCCAGCAACGCAAGAATTACTTTGTTTTCTATATCATATGCCCAAATGGCTTACTTTCTGCGCTTTGTATCTTATACCTTACCAACAGGCAAATCTTACAGGGCGAAAATATGGCGTTGAACATAGGGCTGGCAACCTCATCATGTAAAACAACTACAACATAAACCGTGGCTGTAAGAGCATGGGAATGTCTGGTGTAGGCTTCCTGACAGAGGACTACCTGCAGCGGTGGTTTTATGCTCCGTAAGGAGTACACAGGACAATGATGATGTCACATCCTAGATGACATTCTGATCTCAATACTACGAGTGATCTCAATACTAGAAGACATTCTGATCTCAATGCTAGATGACATTCTGATCTCAATACTAGATGACATTCTGATCTCAATACTAGATGACATTCTGATCTCAATGGTAGATAACATTATGATCTCAATACTAGATGACATTATGATCTCAATACTAGATGACATTTTGATCTCAATGCTAGATGACATTCTGATCTCACATCCTAGATGACATTCTGATCTCAATACTAGATGACATTCTGATCTCAATGCTAGATGACATTCTGATCTCAATACTAGATGACATTCTGATCTCAATACCACCTGCCCGGAAGATCTACTTTATACTTTCAATACGATATGTCCGGATGCTTTAATTCTGTTGATGTTAACCTGTTCCCTTCCTTGCTAACTTTGCCTTTCTTAACACAAGATCAGAGTCAGGTACCTATTTACAGCCAGAGAGTTATGCTACTAGGGTTAGATCCCGTTAACTTAGTGGAGAAATATAAAATATAACTGTAAGTTTTATTCCAGTAGGCACAGTGTGTTTAGTCACGATTCACTCCGGTAGCGAGTCTATAGCGACGTTCAAATGATGCTGGGTTCGATTCGCCAGTGTCAAACTTTTTTATTTTTATTTTTTTAAACTTTTCTACTATGTGGTTTTCTACTTCTTTATTTCTTGAGTACCTGCTTCATGCCCATTTATGTTTATTGTTACTGTTCATAGGCCTCAGAGTTTCCCTCTTTATTTATTTCTATGTTTACAAATGTGTTAACATAACAACCTACCAGCTACTCTGTACTGTTCTTCGTCTATAATTAACTTGACACGTTATTACGGGCCCTGTCGTGTGTTTTCTGGCCTATACTGGTTAATAGGAAAGTTATAGCAGTGATTGCGTGTATAATTAGTCTAGGTCGTGTTCTAGTCTTATATTTCATAGTTGCGTTGACTAGTTGTGGCAAGTACCACCGTCCACGAAATATTATTTTTGTGGTGCTGATCTGGCAGTGTGTTTATAGTCACAATTCACTCCCCTTGCGAGTCTATGGCACCGTTCGTATCGTCCTGGGTTCGATTTCCCAGTAAGCCTATAATTTTATTTTTTTTGGCACTCTTCTGCTGTGTAATTTTCTTTTTCTGTATTTCTTAAGAGTGCCTACGACATACCCAATTATATTTACTTTTACTGCTCACGTGCCTCGGGTTTCCCTGCTTGTTAGTTTCAATGTTCATACATATGTTTCCATAAACTACCAGCTATTCTGTACTGTTCTTAAATAATTTAATAGACCCAGTATATGGTCACTGTTGTGATAAAACGTCTGAACATGCTCTTTTGTGTGATCTCTCACACCTTTAGCCCTCCAGCAGTATCCTTTATTTTTCTTCATTTTTCTCACTCATCGCTTTTATTTGGCATAAATCATGCCTTTTCATTCGTTATTTTCACTATTTTGCTCTATGCTGGACATAGCATGGTGATGTCTCTAACACGCCACTCCCCTATGGCAGTATTTGCTACGGGAGTAATTCGTATTTTATTGATTACCACTCCTCAGACGTATTTACGTTCCGCCAGCTGAACTGTGGTATTATCGTAACAATACCTAGTCGTCAGACCGGTCACCTGCTTATCTCTTTGACCCCATTGGAAAACGGCTGATCGTGTTGACACAAGCTTGTATGAAAGAAGACAACACTGTCTGACCAGACATCTGTCTGGCGGAGGAACGCAGATAAAGGGGATAATTAGATAATCTGCTGGGATAGACATCTGGGCGGAAGTCATTACGCCAGAAACACACGGTCACAATATTGTGATAGACAGAGGTGCGCCGGAAGTCTTATGTAACGATACGACATCACTGTTGTAAGAGGCCACGCGTGTATATTAAATTTAATATTATCAAATACGCGTGGGATGAGTAACGATAAACTTCCCCACCCAAACAGTGCTAGATAGATTTGATTGGTTCGCGAGAATCTACAATGAATTGATTGGAACATTCGGCGGAAACACAGCTGGGATTTGAAACTAAGGATTGTGAGATATACTGTAGAAATCAGACACAGAACAGCACAGACTGCATAGCAGCGTCAACTAAACACCTCCTACAAGCCAGAGGAAAGAGGATAGGACTTACAATTCCACAACTATAAGTACCAGATCGAGTATTGGGCAACTTTGGAATTCACAAGTAAACCCGTAATTTTAATACAAGACTGGAAACTTGGGAATTTTATCACAAGGAGTCAGAGAGGAATTTTAACAAATGTTTTCCCAGGCAGGATTCATAGAACACCAGCCGTCAGAGGAATCAACTCATATTTCCCAGACCACGTCATAAGAGGAATTATACAAACAGTTTTCCCAGGCCAGGAATTTGCAGAACACCAGCCGTCAGAGGAATTAACTTTTATTTCCAGGTTAAGTGATCTCCAAGCTCTAATACAGAGATGTGTCCATTCTAAATCTGTGCCATGAGAAGTGTGCATTCCCAAAATTTTGGGGTAAGTGTAAACAACTTATTTACTAATGTAAATCTTACAGGTTTCTTGCTAAGTGGTTATATACGAGGCTGGCAACATCAACATATGAAAATAGTATATGCATGAACCACTACTGCAAGAGCTGGTGATTGTTTCTGACTAGTCGTGCGGGCAAACCCGACAGCAGAGATGACCCCAGAACTCAGACGACTGTAAGGATGAGTAATGAGTGATGATTACATCCCTATGCCTAAAGTGTATAGAATCATTTTGTGAGATTTATATACTTTTTTAATTTGTAATTCGGGCAAATCATTATTCATGCACTCCAGACGCAATTTCCTAGTTGACATCCAGAAGGATATTGGTGAATTTTCATCATATTCCCTGAGTTACATTGTGTGCTCGGGAATTTAATTCTTCTGAGAGGTTAACATTGGTGTGTGGAGCGCATGACAATGGGTCTGTTAGTTTGCGGAGAACAAATGTACTCAGCAGAAGGCATTTGTTTCTGTCTATTTGTCACAGTTTGTGGTTACAAGCCACCAGACAACTGTGGTAATAACGCCGCTAGTTTGAGAGAAGAGCATCACCACCACCCGCCGAAATCGGACAAATTGAGTGAAGAAGTGCCCTATTCACCTCGAAGTGACGAAAACCACGCCTGGAGGACTCATCTGGAGCTAAGTTTTGTGTAACAGGCTACAGCAAAAATACGGACATTATTAACGCCCTACCAAAACCTCAATGGGGAAAAATGTAATATAATTTTCACCCAATTTTCCATATTTATTTCCCATATTACAGACTGATTGACTATTAAATTTGTTGTATTTCATTTTACACTAAACAATAATTGTTAATCCAGTTTATTTGTATGAAAGCAAACGTATGAGCCAGTCTTTCTTGATAAATACATATATATATAAACATAGAGCCATTACTTATAAGAGGGCATTCGTTGGATTCCTCCAAATGGGGGCTTGAACGGGCCAGAACCATTGCATAAACCCTTCCCAAAAGGCGACGGGCCAGATAAAAAGTTAACAAATTTGATCAGCCCTTAAGCAGCGTTTGTTCTTGACTTCTGTGAATATCTTGTGAACGCTCCCCTAAGGTAGAAACGCCATTCATCTTCTATCTACATCTTTGCGAAGAGTAATCTTGCGCGAAGATAGATACCTTGGACGACCTACTTTTAGATACGCTTGCGTTGTGACCATTAGTGGACCATTATTGCAAAGCAAGGGAAGGCAATCCCGTGACACCTGTCTTGTGTTACTGGCCTACGCTGATGATTAAGGGAAGTTACAAAAGTGACTGCGTCTATAATTAGTCTCAGTCGATTTAAGGTCTTATATTCCATAGCTGCGTGGAGTGGTTATGGCAATGACCACTGTCCACGAAATATTTTTGTGGCACCTAAGCTGGCAGTGTGTTTCAGTCACCATAAACTCCCGACAGCGCCGCTCCGATGGGCCTGAGTTCGATTCCGCGGTAAGCGTGCCTCTAATGTTACTACTCTGTTGACTAGCTGTCTACTTCTTTATTTCTTACAAGTGCTTGCAACATACCCATTCATGTTTATTACTGACTGTTCACATGCTTGGTATTTCCCTCTTTGTCTCGAGGTGCAAACAGTCTTATCAACTATTTAACGATTTAAACAAAATATTCAAGTGTTTACATCGACTCCTCTTCAAAAATCTCGAGGCGGACGTCGTGTCAATAGAGCTTTGACCTCTCTGCAGCATCTGCCTTGGTAGTTCCTGGCAGCCTGTTGTGATGGCGGTGGCCACAAGACATCAGAGAAAGAAGGATCAATACGAAGACACGGAGTCTACATTTGAACAGAGTTTCGAACGCCTCCTCAAACTTCAGTGTTTCGTAATTGTATGTAAATATGTGATTTAATGGCATTTCCTTTACAAACATCGGTAACAGCAGACAGAAGTAGAGGGTTAGGGCATGATACAGAACACGTGCAAAATCTTTGAAGTCGTGTATAAACTAGTTATCTATTCCGCTAATTCTAAAAGTTTGGTGAATTGTGAAATTATCGAACTTTACAGATTAATATTCTTTTGGCGCACTGGTTCCAACCCGTGATCTCTCGAGAACGATTTTTTATTTTTTTTTTTTTGGGGGGGGGGTTAAAGAAAAAAAATAACTTGTAGGGTGAACTACGGATAACATTTCTCCCCAAAATAAATATTTTTAAATTAGACTGCTCAACAAAAATGAAGAATGTGTCCTATTCTATTGTTCGAAAACATACCATGTCCACCAAGAATGCCAACTTCAACCCGTAACCAGCAGATGAATATAGGAATCACCGTTCAGGATGATAATTAAATCATATATGCACAACGGAATATACCAGTCCAGATAGTTAATAATAAATATAATGGACTGGCAGTAATAAGATGCGCCAACAACTAGGCGGAGAAGACGAAAGTATAGAAATAGAAGAAAAAAAAATACTATTAATAAGGCATTTCAGAAATTCATCTACTGCGGATTCCAACGCTTTGGGATGCCAGATGGGGCAAGAAGGGTGACAGTAAAAGTTGGCAAAGACAGCGAGAAAAAAAAAACAGACATGTGAGACAAGAAAGAAAGAAAGATAGAAAGAAAGAAAGTTGGAGAAGACTAACTTACTAACAGAGAGGGCAGATAAGACAGTTATTCTTACTGCCAGCAAAACGATCACGTGATTCTCCAGGTTCGACATCTAA
>JAMPIV010010937.1:0-67152 GCA_024509875.1 Oreohelix idahoensis
GCGTGTCGTGAATAGCCATCTTTCTCCCAGTCCTGCAGTCAAAGGCCAAACCATCTTAGTTGGTACTGTTTCTACTGTTCTTGCAGGGGTAGGATTATTGACGGCCTGACGTATCGTCTGGTTTCGGACCATGTCTCTTCTTGTACATCAACATCACCTTCCTCCGATACTTTCCTTTCTGATGTTTGAACTTGCTTTTGTGGTTGTAGTCATTGCCACATGACTTCGCAACCATATGTCAAAGACTGGGACATAGGTGGAGCGTGTATACAGAGCGCACTATCATTCGTTTTCTTTACCAACCTCTCTCTTTGCTCGAGGTAAGCCACGATTTATAGCCTTGTGAAAAAGAACTCCCAGACCAGCTGCTGCTTTTCGAGTGGCCAAAAACTCTTTTTGAATGTGCCTCTCCTTTTCGGTCTATATAAAAGCGGTCCGTGATATTGTATAAAAGTGGTCGACCCTGCTCCAGGACACTGTTCCGTGTCCCAAGACTTAATCTGATGTTTTCTTTTCTTCCTAGTGATATCACCATGGATTTTGTTTTAGAGCTGCTTATGACCATCCCTCTCTTCTCCAGCTCTTCCTTCCAGACTTGCAGGTTGGACTGGAGATGTGCTGTGGCAGTGCCGGTATATGCAGTATTTTCAGTTTACTTTACAGAGAGCAGATGTTTAACTGGCCTAATCACCAGAGATCTAGATTTCTCTCCTAAATTTGTGTTACCAGGTTCGATTTTCTTCTCTTAGGTGTTGATGTAGCGAATTTAATTGAAAATGGATAGATTTCTTAGCTTTAATCTCAAAAACTGTAGTAATTCACCTTTTCAACAGCGTTCGATTTCATGCAAAAACTTTATTAATATATTTCAGCATGAAACTTATATTTCAACCAAGTTTGGAATTCAGAACGTTTTTTACAATAATAAGCATAATAAAGTTTTAACATCTCATCAGATGCTTTCATCGATGCAAAAATCCCTTTTTGCATCTTTGTCTCATAGGCCTACTCAATTGTCAAATATGGCGAACTTTCTCATTCCACCGTGTTCCTTCCTTTAAGTTACCGTCTTATCTTAGGTTCGACGACATTTACCCATCTCTTCAGATTTGTCCTTGTTTTCTTTATCATCATAAGTATTCCTTGAGCTAAATACTTTCCAACACAAGGATATTTTCTGCTCTACACGGTTTGAGGTGTAAGACTAGTTTTTGCAAATTGACTCAAATCCTCGAACCTAGTTCTGCTGCGACTAGGGTTGGGAGCTCTATTCAAAATATACATTGAATGATAGTCACTACTTACGCAAGTACGAAATATAAAACCACTCAATGTCCTGAAATGCACATTTTATAATAAATGTTGAAGTTGACTTCCTCAAACTAAGAAATATGTAGAGCTGGACCAGATACGACCTCTTGAGTTTCGCTCCTTCCTTCTGACTGCCAGATGGCGTCCTGTTCTATATTCCCCGGGGTAAATCTGAGCTATCCGATTGGTCAGGGGAAATCACCCAATTATTAGAAATGGCGTGTGGAAGCGACTTTGTCCTAAATATGTGACACTATAATTTTTTATATTCTGTTTCTCATAAAATATAAAATTATGGGGTAGTCTGTGCTTCCTCCGTCTTGTTGGAGTATAGCCTGTTTCCAAAGGAACAACTATGTACACGGCCACATATAGATCCCGGGGCTCCGCAAATGTATCCCGTAGGAAGACATTTGAGTACTATCAATAACAAAAATTCATCCCCAAAAATTTCTAAGTTCAAAAAAATTTTCAGAAAAATTTAAAGTTCAAAAATTTTTCTAAGTCCAAAAATATTTCCAAAAAAATTTAATTCCTATGCTGGGGTCCTATGTCTATATGAGGTCGTCTGCTATGTAAAAAAAACTAGTAGTGGACATCAACTTCAAAAAGTGTAACTTATTCATCACATCATACCCCATCAAGGCCAGCTCCTTGACGTGGAGATGGGGCTCAAGTACAGCCATCAGCGGCTGAAAAACCAAGACTGGCCAGGCCCTCCTAGACTCGAGCAAGACCACAGTCTGCCCTAGCAAGTCAAGGTGCTGAAGACGGAGGCAACCAGCCAAGAGGCGCACCACAGCAATCAGGATGCCACGCATTAGCGCTATGGGAAGTATGCCTATATCTGCAAAACGTTATGGCACTCGCCCTGTGACGGACACCCAGGCAGGCGCAGTGCCGGGCCCTCTGCCTCGGAAGGGCCCAACCCCTACTACTGGGGGTCCTTCTCAATTGCCCCGGGAAGCCAGGAGGCATGAGAATAGAGCTACTGGCCAAGCAAAGAAAAGACCATTTAAAATAATGCACTGGAATGCTGAAGGCGTCAATAGTAAAAAAGACGGCTACAGCAAAAAATTAGAGCTCGAAAATATCTTGAATGAAGAGCAAGTAAATGTATGTTGCTTGCAAGAAACCCACCTCAACAAAGACATAGCCTTCAAAATCAGAGGCTACCAGTGCTACCGATCGGACCGAATAGACAGGCGAAAAGGTGGAATTCTGACACTCGTGAAGAATAACATCAGTGCATGTCAGCTTGAAACATATATGGATATTGGGGGGCGGGCGGAATACCAGATGCTTCATCTCAGGAAAGACAGTACAGAATTCCACCTGCTCAACTACTACTGTCCGAGCGACCGCCCACTGGCACTAGATACAATCCCAGCAAAAGAAAGACTGATTGTATGCGGAGACTTCAACAGCCACTCACAGAGCTGGGGCTATGATCACATGGACAGGAGAGGTGAGGAGCTTGAAAACTGGCAGGATGACAATGGGCTTATCCTGATTAACCAGCCAATCGACCCACCAACCTTCTACTCGAGATCATGGCACACCACCTCTACACCAGACCTGGCATTCCACTCACCCAGCTTGGAGTGGAACACCACACGCGTTGTAGGGAAACAACTTGGAGGCAGCGACCACCGGCCATCTTCCTAATTGTGGAAAATGAACTTGTCAAGGAGAGCAGCACTCTCTCTAGGTGGAACTACAAGAAGGCAGACTGGACAATGTACCAGCACCGTACTAGTATACTGGCTAGAGATCTGACTGTAGACAAAGACATCAATAAGCTAGTTGATGAATTCAGCAGATGCATATTACAGGCTGCTCGTGAAACAATACCTAGAGGGGCTCGTAAGCACTACAAACCATATTGGAATAGTGAACTAGAGCAGCTGCACAACGACGTGGAAACATCTCGAAAGCAGGCAGAGACCAGTCCATGCCAAGAACACCACAATAACTACCAGCAAGCTAAGGCCAAATTTCAAAGGGCCAAGTTGCAGGCCAGGCGAAGAAGCTGGAAGGAGAAAACAGAGTCCTTGAACTTTGAAAGAGATACGAGGAAACTGTGGAAGCTGGTAAAGCAACTTAACGATGAAGGTACAGAGAGAAACTCAAGGATTGCTCTGTACAAAGATGGAAACATCCTCATGGGAAAACAGGCAGCTGATCACTTTGCAGACTCCTTTGCTAAAGACAACAACATCGAAGTTAGCCCAGAGAAGCAACAGGAGACTCGTGAGAAACAACACGCAGGACGAGATGGAACCATACCTGAAGTTATGGAGGCACCAATCACATTCAGAGAACTGGAGCTTGCAATATCCAAATTGAAAATGAGAAAGTCGCCAGGAGTTGATGGAGTGTCCAATGAAATGATTAAGAACTTGGGAACCGCAGCAAAAACAAAGCTGCTGCAGATCTTCAATATCTGTTGGAACTCAGGCAGAGTTCCACAGACCTGGAGGGAAGCAA
Organism: Oreohelix idahoensis; assembly: GCA_024509875.1. Lineage (NCBI taxonomy): Eukaryota > Metazoa > Mollusca > Gastropoda > Stylommatophora > Oreohelicidae > Oreohelix > Oreohelix idahoensis. The sequence goes on from JAMPIV010010937.1 coordinate 3,802, forward strand.
TCATGATACCACTCCTAAAACCAGGAAAAGACAGTTCCACTGCCTCCAGCTACAGACCAATCAGCCCTTACAAGCTGCCTCTGCAAAACAATGGAACGTATCATCAACCTCAGGCTACAGTGGTACCTTGAAAGTGAAAACCTTCTTGTACCACAGCAGGCGGGCTTTAGGCAGTGTTATTCCACCGAAGATCAGGCAACTTACCTTTCCCAAGAGATTGAGGATGCGTTCCAAGATAAGAAACTGGTACTAGCAGCATGGATAGATCTAAGAAAAGCATTTGACAAGGTTTGGAAAGAAGGGCTTCTGAAGAAACTGAGAAATTGTAGAGTGAATGGTAAGATGTACAAATGGGTGAAAGCATACTTGCATAACAGAAGAGCCCGAGTACAACTAGATGGCCTCAAGAGTAAGAAAATTCTACTGCGTCATGGCGTCCCTCAGGGAGGGGTTCTGTCCCCCACACTTTTCCTAGTCTACATCAATGACCTGGTTGCTGAACTACCACATGGAATGAAAGTGGCAATGTACGCTGATGACCTGGTAATATGGTGCACAGATGAGCATGCAACAGTGGCCACCAAACTGCTACAAAGAGCTATAGATGCCTTAACCTCATGGGCAAATAGATGGTGTGTCAGCATCAACACAGACAAGTGCAGCACTACGCTCTTCACCCTCTCTCCCAAACAAAAAGCTGGTGTCATCAAGATAAACAAAGAGCTCCTGAGAGAAGATAAACAACCCACCTATCTCGGAGTTACATTCGATGATAGGCTGACATGGAAGCAGCACATCAACAAGGCAGCAACAAAGGCCAGGAGGAAGCTAGCCATCCTGAGAAAACTAAGTGGAACCACATGGGGAGCCAGCGGGAAAATACTTAGTAAAGTTTACCAGCAGGGCATACGACCACACCTGGAATATGGGTCAGCTGCGTGGTGTCCAGCATCAAACACCACATTACAAGAGCTAGATAAGGTGCAAAACCAGGCGCTTAGGGTCATCACGGGGGCAATGAAATCAACGCCTATAGTGGAGATGGAGAAAATGGGGAGGATACAAGCACTGAGAGAACGCAGAGACACGAAAGTGCTAACACAGGCAGAAAAGTTCCTCTGTATGCCGAGCCATCCAATGAAGGACAGATTCCAAAACCTAGCAATGGGGCGACTGAAAAGAAGCAGCTTTATCCACCAGGCCAAACGATTTCGTAGACAAACCTCAGACCTGCCTGAAGTTAACAGCCCTCTAAAGTCTGTGCCAGAACAAACCCCTTGGAGAGAGGAGCATGGACTACCAGTACACATCCACACAAAAGTGAAAGGAATATTCGACAGGGATGAACAGAACAGCGTGCAACGTAGGACAGTCACTCTCAGTTTCCTGGATGATAAATACCCACAGGACCTCTGGGTCCGAGTATACACGGATGGGTCAGCACAGAATGCAGTAAAGAATGGAGGAGCAGGAGTGTACATAGAATACCCAAACAACACTAGGGATACGGTCAGAGTACCAACGGGGAAATTCTGTAACAACTATGATGCAGAAGTCCAGGCAATCAAGGTGGCAACTGAGAAACTACTGAACACCAATCTCGGTCCACAGCCTGTAGTATTCCTGACAGATGCAAGATCAGCACTCCAAGCACTTCAGTCCAGAAAATTGCCAGTTATACAGGCCCTACTTTCTGAACTGTGCAACCAGCGCAGGGTCGCCATGCAGTGGATACCGTCTCATTGTGGAATACCAGGAAACGAGAGAGCAGACGGACTGGCTAAAGAAGGTGCTGCAGACGAACAACCGGATGTACCAGTAACGTACCATCAGAAGAAAAAGATGATCAAATCTATCAGAAAGCCACCAACATCAACGCAGGATGACTACCAAGCTATGAACAGATCAGAACAAATAGTCATTCTGCGCCTCAGAACAGGACACAACCGCCTCCGCAGCCACATGTATACAAAATTCAAGATTGGCAATTCAGCCATGTGTACATGTGGACAGGCACCCCAGACAGCGGAGCACGTACTGCAAGATTGCCCCGAATATGATATATTGAGGCAAACCCACTGGCCCAGAGAAACAACACTGGAAGCAAAACTATATGGACCCCTGTATGAACTACAAAAGACAGTGAAGTTTATACAAGAAACAACATTGCAGATATAGACAATATATTTCAAGCGAACGAAAGAAGAAGAAGAAGAAAATCACATCATAATATTTTTCACCAAATTTACAAATTGGCAACACTGCCCAACAAAATCTGCAAAACAATCATAAGGTCATCACTAAAAAAAAATGTGACGAGTGGCAACACTGGGGAATGAACAATAAACTATATTATTTGCCGAACTTGGCTGGATTATCATAATCTATTACATTTCATTCAAAAATATAGTTGATTACATTCTCCTAGATATGGTGGGGGTGTTATCTCTTTTCTTTTCCTGTTATTTGCTCCATATAAAGAGCCTGCAAGTACTTAAAAAATCTTTTTTTTTCCTGGCGTACTTATTTATTCTATTTCCCAAGTACTCTGCAATATTCCAAGAAATGTCCAAAATCTCTAATTCCTATGGTAATGGCAATCCACTTTCATAGAATAGCCAATGTTTTCATGGGTACTCATCATCATCTTCTTTTTTTTTTTCTAGTGAATGAGCCACTTGCTCATTATTACATGTAGAAAACATCTCTAGACATAATATGCATATATTATCAGACGATAATACAACCAGCCTCATTTTTATAAGTACAGTAATCATTTTTCACAATAAAAGCATTAAAACCTCATGGCTTATCCTTATTTATTTATCTGAATGTTTCTGGTTATTGACATTTTCCAAATGGTAAGTGTATAAATTCGTTCTAAGTCCGTCACTGTAGAAAATGTTCTATATTACATTTTTTTTTTTTTCAAAATATGTGATGTTTGTCTCCAATATCCGTGCGTCTGGTGGTGATCCTGTCCATTAGTCAGTTATTTCTAATCATTCCTTCTTTTCTGTCAATACAGTATTTTTTTTTTTGAACTCTTCCCTAGAAATATTATTTTATATATATATTTATTCTTCAAAGATCTTCTTTGACTTACCATACATCAATTTTCAAACATCTAATTATTCAGCAACCAACAGACGAATGTGTTACTATCATATTATGAAATATAAGGGAAAAGGAAAATATAGTTTCACATCATCATGAATTTTCTACGTTGGGTTCCGTATTACTTTATTTTCTGTTAAGACAACTGCTTATACTCTTGACAATATGTATCCATGTTGTCACTCTCGAGGCATCCTTGTATACAATTTATATTTGTCTCCTTTTTTTTTTTTTCCTAACACCAATGTATCATTTATGGTGTTCCAATATCATTGTGTCTATTCTAGTCCTCCTGTTATCTTGAGAATTCATCCTTAGTAACTCCCTATGTACCTTATCTAGCAATACCTTTATGCAAAACACAACAAACAATTATTTATGGAACTATCAACTGAGATGTAAGAACTGTTTGACAATATGAGATGAAAAAAAAATTTTGGGGTCATCACTCAAAAAATGTGACATAGAAAGGAAGAAAATAATCAATTGATCGTGAGGAATCTACAATATTCTTATAAGACAAAGTTCCTGGCACTCTGACTACTATTTATCCATATTATTTCTGGTTATCCTTGCATACAGTGTACCATTTCCATTTTCTTTATAAGTCCAATTCATCGCTCATGGTGCTCCAATATTTAAAATGTGGATCCTTCCTATTCCTCTTATTCTGTACTGGAAATATATCCTTATTAATTGTCCATGTACTATATCTGCGAATATTTATCATCAATATATCAACTAATCATTTATAGAACCATTAACATAAATGTCTAGACTTTACCAAAACATGAACAAAAACATGTCTTTTTACATATGTGCAAAATTTCGACACCAACTCTGCCTTCGCAGGTCGAGGGTTAGTCAGAGTTATGTGGTGCCTGTAACATCCGCTGACTACAGCCAGATGGGTGACTTATGGTACTTATAATTCAAAAATCTCATCCGTCAGTTATCTTAAGTGTGGGGCGGGGTCTATTTCATGGTGTCCTTGACCAAGTTTGCTGCATTTCCAATCTAGGTATTCTTTTTTTTTTTTTTTTTTTTTTTTTTAATGTATCACAAGTACTAAAGAATGATAAAAATCAATTCACTAAACACTAGATATACTATCAACATTCCTAATAGTAAATCCTAACCAATAGGGCTGCAAGTAATAGTTTAGGTTAGAATAGAGTGAATATTGTAGCAGTGTCTGTTGTCAATAAGTGGCGAGGAAAGGGTACATCAAGGATCTCCTGATTACAACATGATTGTAATTCCAAGGAATGAATATGATTGGGATTGAAAAAAAAATCACAAGTCTAGAATGTCGTCTCAAAATAGTGGAATGGAAAAATAGTAAGTCAAAGATGAGTAACAGTGGAGTGAAGGAAATCTTATTATAGAGAGTCAAGGTTGGGATATGGAATCTCTTTAGGAGAATGTTTAAAATTCTTGACAGTACTAATATACATCTGGGTCTAAAATAATAATGTACATTTGAAAATAAATAATCCTGTGGAGAAAAATAGCAAAACATGCAATACTGGTTTTGGGTATGAATTATGTGCTGTTAAGAGATGTCAAGGTGATAGATATAAAGGAGTTTAGCATATTATAGATCAAAGAAATATTAGTATGGGGTAAGAAAAAATACTGGTGTAAAGTGTCTGCATGAAAATGCTGGTGAATGGAGCGTGGAATATGATCAGTTACAAAAGTGTAGATCAATGTTACAACAGAATAGTGTGACACATGTGTTATAGGTAAGGTTGTGTAACCTTCTAAATATCAAAAACTGTCTGACTAATAAGGGTGTCTGTAAACAAAGAACATTGTATCATCTGTGTCATCTTTATTTCAAAACACTATAATATGTCTAATGAAAATCCTCCGTGTGCTGGTCTTGATTTTCCTCTGACATCAGTAGTGGTATGGCTGGGAAAACTTTCTGGCATAAGGTCATCTATAACTGACAATTTGAACATAGTCTGAAACGAAAGTACATTTGAAAGTTAGTACATTGTTAAAAAAAAAAGGTTTTTTTTCACATATGCGTTGACCGTACATGGGATGGCATGTACATTGAAGACTTGAGGGGCGTACTTCAGAAAAGCTTCGAAAATTTTTCCATCATCTCCAGCATTGCGATTTCCCTACCGGTTAGGCGAGAATCATACTGAGTAACTGTGGGTGACACTGCATTTGCTGATTGTTGGGGCTCTGAGGACATTGGCGAATGCGGTGATGGCTTAACATCTTTTGATTGTGGTGATGGTTTCACTGTGGTTGGGGTTTGTATGGCTGGAACATCTGTTAGTTTTGAGGCAGGTATATGTTTCGCCTTGATTTTTCTTCTGACCTGGTTGTGCTGAACGTTAGCACCGGTTACAGTGGGCACAGTAATTTGCACACTGTTGTTTTTGACTAGTTGAGATGAGGCTAACACTTCTCGGCTTGGTTTTGGAACATTATAGCGTTTCTTCAGAATCTTTCGTCTGATATAGTTGTGCTGTATACGCGGAATTTTGTTGCTAGGGATTGAGTCATCTGATTCTGTTTTATAGGCGCGTTTGACGCTGAAGCTGACTGGTACAAATAATGTACTATCCTCATCACTGGTTTCAATAGAACTAGCTGTATCAATGTCTGTTTCTTGTTCATATAATTCTATCATTTTTCTGTCATTATGTTCGTTGGGGTCTCACAAATCTGTGCTGGGGTTGACACTGTCTTCTCTCATGTCTTGTTCTGTTTCGTCTCCATAAAGATTGCTGGTATATGGTTCAACAATCTGCTTGGGTATAGTTTCTTCAGGATCTGATTGTTCTGAACGAGCAATCTTGTTCTTGTGGTATAGCAGTGTTTGGTTTTCACTAGTATTAAAACTAGAACTGCCTGAACTGGGGGTGTGATAGGTATCAGCTGACGATTTATCACTGCGGGAGTAAGTTTGAGTGTGGATATAAGGTGTTTTCGTGTTGTCATCGTGTGACGTCTGTGGCATGATTTCTTCATTTCTAATGCGCAGGTCTCTGTCTTGTATTCTATTACGTAATTCAAGTGGTGGGATATCTTCTTCGCTTTCGGACGAGTCTCGTTGTTGTCTTGCTCGATGTATTTCATCTGTGGGTGGTGTGGGTGTGTGGTCGTCTTGGTAAAATTCAGAGTCTGTCGTCTCTGACTCTGATATGTCAGACGAATCTGTGCTGGATGGATTATAATTTAGGGTGGCCTTTCTGACTGGTCTTGTATTTGTCGTCAGAGGCGGAATGGGCCGGTGATTATCAATTTTGATTTGTTTTACGTGAGCTTTTGTTTGGTGTTGTTTCTCTTCATTCCAAATAATGAAGTTTACAGGCGTAGTTTGTTTCATGATTTTGTAGCCATCTAACCATCGGTCATCGAATTTTGAACTGCGTACATGTTTCTTGTAGTATACTCTGTCTCCTATTTTGTACGTTGGTAGCTTGGCTGATTTATCATGTTGTTTCTGTTTCTTGTGAAATGCCTTCTGCGTATTTCGTTGTGCAATCTGGTGAGCTTTATACTTTTCTTGAAGGATTATTTCGATGGGGTCTTCTCCCATGTATTTTCTTTGTGGGCGAAGTAGGTTGTCTAACGGAAAGTTTGGTTCTCTTCCGTATAGCATGAGAAAGGGTGACATTCCTGTGGTATCGTTCACGTTTACTCGGATGGCTTCAAGAGCTTGGTTAATGTATAGGTCCCAGTATTGGTGGTTCCCCTTGATATATTTGCTAATAATATCATGTAGGGTGGCGTGCATGCGTTCATTTCTGCCATTTGCATTTGGGCAATAAAAAGTGGTTGTAGTATGCTCAATATTCAGCTGGTGTAAGGTGGCTTTAAATGGGTTACCGATAAACTGTTTACCGTTGTCTGAAATGATTCGTTTTGGACAGCCATGCATGGGAATGAATTCTTGTAAAAAAATTTGCGTGATGGACTGCGATGTGGCATCACTGAGTGGGTAACTTTCTGGCCAAACAGAGTATTGGTCAACTATGTGCAGGAGGTATTTGTTGCCTGATTGGGTGAGTGGGTAAGGACCTGATAAGTCAATGCTTACTGTTTGCATGGGGTAATGGGAAGGTTGCATTTCTTGAAGGGGAATTAAATGTGGCTTCATGTTCCGCAATTTACATGTTCTACAGGTGGCTACATATTCTGTAATGTCTTTGTAGAAAGTTTGCCAATAATACCTTTTCTTTATGACATCAATTGTTTTGTCTCTTCCCATGTGCCCGTTGTTATCATGAAACTGTAGCAATACTTCTGGGACTAGATGTGCTGGAATGACTTTTCTTAGTGTCCCTTCTTGTTTCTGATCAATATAGTATAGAGCTCCATCCGTTGGGTGTACTGTAAAATCTTTACTTTTTGTTGGGTTTTCTTTCACGTATGTGAGCAGCTTGACAATTTCTGCATCTTTCGCTTTTTCTACTCTCATGTCAAACATATCTTGGCTTTCTTCTTCTACTTGAGTGGCAGAATCTGAGGTACTTCTTCGACTTGATGAAGTAATTTCATTAATTTCTTTAGCATTATCGTCAATCTCTGAGGATGTGTCATAATTTTTGACTCTACAGTATTTGTTTTCACTTCAGTTTCATCATCATATTTAATCCTGGATAAGAGGTCTGCACAGGTGTTCATTTCGCCTGGGATATGTTCGATAGTGGTGTCGTAGGACTGTAAATTCATTGCCCATGTCTGTAACTTCTTTGGCTGTTCTTGTGTTTTGGTGAGCCAGTTAACCAAAGGTTGATGATCAGTTCTTATAATGAGTTTAGTTCCTCTGACATAAAAGTCAAACTTTTGTACTGCATAGTGAATAGCATATGCTTCTTTCTCAGTGGTGGTCCACCGTTTTTGTGACTTTGACAATGCGTGGGATAGGAATGCAATGGGTTTCTCATTGGGAATGTTTGGTAGGATGGGTGTTTCATCTTCTAGTACTGTTTGTACCAAACATGCACCAATTGCGTTATCTGAGGCATCGGCGTATAGTATCATGGGCTGAGAAATATCTGGATGTCCAAGCAGTGGGATGGTGGTTAGGGCATTTTTTAGATACTCAAAGGATCTCTGGCAGTCTTCTGTCCATTTGAAGCGTGCATACTTGCGGGTATGGGCTATCAAAGGCTCTGCTGCTCTGGAGAAATTGATGATGTGGCGCCTATAGTACCCTATTGTACCAATAAATGAGCGTGTTTGTCTCACCGTCTTGGGGCTAGGCATTTCTCTTATGGCTTTGACTTTATCTTCATCAGGTCTGACGCCATGTCTATTGATGACAAAGCCTAAATATTTTGTTTCTGTCTTTAGAAACTCACACTTCGACAGTTTTAACTTTATTTGGTGATGCCTGAGTCTATCAAACACTGTTTCAACCTTGCGGAGGTGGTCTTCCATCGTGCCTGCGGTATGTATCAGGATATCGTCTATGTATGCCAGGGCAAATGGATGTAGACCCTTTAACACTTCATCCATGAGTGACATATATGTTGCTGGAGATCCTTTTAGACCAAATGGCATAACATTCCAAAAAAAGCTTCCCATATGTGAACAGAATGTGGATTTCTGTTTTGCCTCAGGTGTCATGGGGATGCACCAAAAGCCTGACCTTGCATCAAGTGTGGTAAAGTATGTAGACTTTCCTAACGTCGCAAGTAGATCGTCTATCCTGGGGAGGGGGTAGGAAATGACTTTTGTGATTTTGTTAAGGGCACGGTAGTCGCAGCAAAAGCGACTGGAGCCGTCTTTCTTTGTTACGATCACTATGGGTGAGGACCATTGGGAACGGGATCTTTCGATGATTCCTGCCTGTAGCATTTCATTTATAGACCTTTCCACGAGTTCTCTATTTTTCAAGGGCGTATGATAGGGTTTCATATGTATTGGCTCCTCTGTGTTTGTTTGAATGTCCATTGTAACAGTGTTAGTTCTGCCTAATTCCATGTCATTGAGTGCGAATACATCTTGGTGCTTTTCTACAAACGTTTTCAAACGTTGCTTATTATCTTCTGTGGCATTCAGGGTTGCAAGTAACTGAGCTATTCTCTCTCTGTATTTATGATCTGCTATGATATCTCTGGTCTGTCTTGATGCCTCCGTTTCATTCCCATAATTTTGGGACATTTTTCTTGCATCTTGTGAAAATCTCTGCTCCTGGTATGTGGCTTTCTTTTGCGTAGTTCTTTGCCGTTCATTGGGCTGTGCTTGGTACTGTTTCCTCTGCCATGTGCTGTGTGCATTTCCATTTGTCACTGCATTTACTGTATATTCATTTCTTATTATATTTCTGGGGTAGTCGTTGTTGTGCCATTTTTTCTGATTATTTCTGCCGTAACTGCGCTTATCCGCGTACGTTACTGTATTTCTTCTGTTTGTGCTATAGGGCTGTCTTCTTTCCCTGGGCGAAAATTTTTCATTCTTTCTGTTTCCAACTTTGCTGCTATAGTATCCTCCTGTGGTATAGTCATATAAGAATTCTTCCTTTTCTTCGGAAATTTCAATTGGTTTTGGGACTTTATCATATCCACCTGTTTTTGAGTTATATTGATACTCCATGGGGCATGTATCACTGTCTTGTCGCTTTGGATATCCTCCTGGCAAGACAATTTCTGTTTCTCTGTTACTCTGTGATATACAGCACTTCATCTTTTCTCTTGGTGTGCTGGGGCGCAAGAATGAGTAATTATAGTAATTTTCATACTGTGGCCTTTCTCTTCTTATGTATGGACTGGTTCGTTTCTGCCATCTGGGTAGGGTATGCTGTGGTGTAACATAGCTGTGACTGATGTTGCTGCCTTTTTCTGCATAAGCCTTATAACTGTTTACTTTCCATGTACTATGGTTATTTGTGCTGCGATTTCGTGCATTATGTCCAGTGGGGGTGGTTGAGACAATTTGTGGATGGTCTCTATTGGTTTTAGTCTGTCTTATCGTTGACGTATCCACTTGTGCTACAATTGTGCCTCTATTTATAGTGGTAGTTTTTCCTGACATATTCAATATCATGATGGGGAAATCTCTAGCCTTCGAGACTTCAGCAATTCCCTCTGTAATTTGCAACAATGGGTCATCAATAATGCTTTCTTCTGCTAGGGGCTGTATTTGAATTGATTGCCCTGGTGTTATGTACTCAGAATTTTTTACTCTGCCTTTTGCTATGACCAGGGAGTTTGGAGCCACCGTTATGGGAGCTGTAATCCTTACCAAAGACGCTATGTGGATATCGTCCTGGAGATCTATGTATGTATTGTTGACTTTGATTTTCTGGAGGTCATAGTATATTCGAACTTTGTGTTTGTTAAAAAAATCTCTCCCTAGGATAAGATTTCTAGACATTCCTTTAGTAATGACAAATGGGTGTTCAAAATTTGTTTCGCCTAAGGAAAATTTTAGCCATGCTGTCCCAACTGAATTTAGTCTTTGTCCCGTGACTGAAGCTAGGTGTGTTTTGGACGGTTGAAATCGTACTAAGTGTTGGATCCTCTTGAACAGCTGGAACCTAATAAGGCTGATGGATGCTCCTGTATCTACCAGTGCCCTATATTGTTGGCCCTGTATAGACATGATGCAGGAACTGGGGTCCGGATGTATTTTAGTTCCATCATGCAACATTTCTTCATATTGTATTTTACTGGATGGGCCCACTTGACAATTTCTGTTCTGTTTTGTTTCTTTTGTTTTGGACCATTTTCTGTGATTGTTGCCCTCACTAACGGTCCTGTTTAGTGAGTGGCCAGGCCGTTTCCCTGACGCATGAGGGGTTGAGGTGCGCCTCTGGTATACTGATTTCTGGTGTAATCACGTGGGGGTGGTGCGGGTTATTGTGGTTGATAACCTCCTCTTCTGAATGGTGCATGATTGTAATTTGCTCTACAGGACTTGTAACCATGTCCGAGCCTACCGCATGTAAAGCATCCGTTTGTACTGACATTATTGACGTCGTTTTGCCTCTGTGTGGGGGGTCTATAATTGCGGGGCCTATCATCTCGTTGTCGTGGGCGAGTCCATTGCCTCCTGGTATGGTCAACTTTCATAGGCTCATGCTCATCATAGTCCCTATATTCTGGTCGGGGTTCCCTACCTGCTCTTTGTTGGAACCTTCGGTGAAGATTTTCCTCCTGTATTGCTGCTTGGATTGTTTCAGCAATAGTCTTGGTGTCTTTTCTAATAAGATGCCTTCTGATATTTTCCGCTCTAAGGCCATCGGCAAATATCCCCACTAACTGTATTTCTACATCAGGTGTGGTAGGGATTTCTCCGCAAAACGCCTCTTCTGCCATATTGAGGAATCGATCTCCAAAAAGTTGTACCGATTCATCTCTTTCCTGTTTCATGCTTCTAAGGGCTGACCAAGCATGCATTTTGTCTATGATTTCCCCATATCTCTGGGTGAGCTCTTTTTTAGGGACTCGTAGGTTTCTGTGGGGTACTGCTGGGACCTCCTTCTTAAAAAATCAGTCACGTACGAATCAGAACCTAACAGAGCGATTTTCTTTTTCTCTTCATCTGTTGTTGCCTCTGCTAGTGCCGCAAATTTTTCCATGTCGGACAACCATCTTCTGAATTTTTTCTTGTTTCCATCGAACGGCTGAACAATGGATCTAACCTGTGTGAATTTCGCGTAGTTGTCATTTTTCTGTAGGGTTTCAGTAATTTGCCGTAGCGCTATTATTGTTGGTCCTTCCATATTTTGTCTGTCATGGGGCTGCAGTGGTTGTGTATTTACGGGTTGGTTCTGTGGTTGTTGTTGTTGTTGTTCCACACCAAGCTGTTGAAAATTATGTAGTAAATCGTCCATGGTCTATGATCGCTAGTTATTCGCTTTATCAAAGAGAAGTGGTCACGGGCACTATATTACCATCATGTGGCAGTGCCGGTATATGCAGTATTTTCAGTTTACTTTACAGAGAGTAGATGTTTAACTGGCCTAATCACCAGAGATCTAGATTTCTCTCCTAAATTTGTGTTACCAGGTTCGATTTTCTTCTCTTAGGTGTTGATGTAGCGAATTTAATTGAAATGGATAGATTTCTTAGCTTAATCTCAAAACTGTAGTAATTCACCTTTTCAACAGCGTTCGATTTCATGCAAAACTTTTAATATCTTTCAGCATGAAACTTAAATTTCAACAAAGTCTGGAATTCAGAACATTTTTACAATAATAAGCATAATAAAGTTTTAACATCTCATCAGATGCTTTCATCGATGCAAAAATCCCTTTTTGCATCTTTGTCTCATAGGCCTACTCAATTGTCAAATATGGCGAACTTTCTCATTCCACCGTGTTCCTTCCTTTAAGTTACCGTCTTATCTTAGGTTCGACGACATTTACCCATCTCTTCAGATTTGTCCTTGTTTTCTTTATCATCATAAGTATTCCTTGAGCTAAATACTTTCCAACACAAGGATATTTTCTGCTCTACACGGTTTGAGGTGTAAGACTAGTTTTTGCAAATTGACTCAAATCCTCGAACCTAGTTCTGCTGCGACTAGGGTTGGGAGCTCTATTCAAAATATACATTGAATGATAGTCACTACTTACGCAAGTAAGAAATATAAAACCACTCAATGTCCTGAAATGCACATTTTATAATAAATGTTGAAGTTGACTTCCTCAAACTAAGAAATATGTAGAGCTGGACCAGATACGACCTCTTGAGTTTCGCTCCTTCATTCTGACTGCCAAATGGCGTCCTGTTCTATATTCCCCGGGGTAAATCTGAGCTATCCGATTGGTCAGGGGAAATCACCCAATTATTAGAAATGGCGTGTGGAAGCGACTCTGTCCTAAATATGTGACACTATAATTTTTTATATTCTGTTTCTCATAAAATATAAAATTATGGGGTAGTCTGTGCTTCCTCCGTCTTGTTGGAGTATAGCCTGTTTCCAAAGGAACAACTATGTACACGGCCACAGTGCCTCTGATTTAGCAATCAGGGCAACATCATCAGCAAATGCCAGCTCTGAAACACATACCTGTCTCATCTTCCAGTACCCCAATGAATACTTTCTTGTTCTCTCCTTACATGCCTTGATAACATCATCCATGAGGAGTATGAAAAGATAAGGTGACAGGATATCACCTTGTCTTACACCAGTGGTGGTCCTGAACTCTTCTGACTTATGGTTTGCTGTCCTCACATAATTTCTGCAAGACTTGTAGAAGCTCTGTATAGCATGAATCAGAGGTGCTGCAATGTTCTTCCTTGCCAAACAGTCCCAAAGTTTGCTCCAGGGGACCCTGTCAAACGCCTTTTCCAGATCTATGAAACAAAGATGGATCTCACTCTTATATTCAAGAGCCTTTTCACTCAGCTGTCTGAGTGTAAAGATTAGGTCTTGAGTACTTCGGTTTGCTCGGAATCCGCACTAGATCTCATCCAATTGTGGCTCAGCTAGGCGTCGGAGTCTCTGCTCTAGGATTCTAGAGTAGATTTTACCAGGGACACTGAGAAAGGATATGCCTCCGTGGTTTCCACATTGTCGATTGTCACCTTTTTTGAAAATTGATGTTATGATGGCAATCTCCCAATCCTTTGGTATGGTCTTGTTGCACCACGCTGCCTGTAGGACCCTTAAGAGTAATAGGTCACCTGATGCTCCCATGTACTTAACCATTTCTGGTGTTATACCATCATGCCCTGCTGCTTTGCCCATCTTGATTTTCTCCAGTGCTGCCTTCAGTTCTTCCAACTTTATGTCATCATCACGAATTGTTTCATCTTCTGTGCTAGTGGTTATCATTTCTGATGCTTGACCTTGCTCACCATCAAGGAGTTCTGGGAAATATTCTTTCCGTCTTTCCATTACTTCCGTCGGGGCAATAAGCAATTTGCCTTGCTTGTCCTTTATAAATTTGAAAGGGCATTGTTTTTCCTTCCTCGTGTTCTTTAGGGTCTTATAGAACAATTTCTGGTTTTCTTGCGCAATTTTCTAGTTTTTCCCAAGTCGGACTTCAGCACATGCTTCTGCAGCAGCTGTCTTTATGATGTCCTTGAATTTCAGCCAGAGGGTTTCCAAGTCATCAGGTTGTTCTTCTGTGTTTCTTACCGCTGTAGCAATAAGCCCCTGATATCTGGTCTTAATTTCTGGCTCTCTCAGCTTGTAGGTCTTAATGCTCATTTCTCCCGTTTGTTTACTTGGTTTCTTGCGTGGTGTTGGGCAGTTCCTAGGATGAGCAACTCTTTCAGTTGTTCTTTTGATTGTAAGCAGGTAGTGATCACTTCCAATCTCTGGCCCCCCCTCCAGACTCTAGCATCCCGGACATATTTGAATGAGCTCCTCCTAACAATGGCATAGTCGATCACTGACTTCTCATTCTTTGTTGGTTCACATCTAGTGTATGCATGTATGCGCTTATGGGGGAACTTTGTGTTTGTAATAATCAGATTCTGCTCACTGCAGAATCTAAGGAGTCGCTTTCCATTGTCATTGAGAGTATCTTCTCCATATCTTCCGATAACTCCACCCCATCTAGCATGGTCATTTCCAACTCTGGCATTGAAATCTTCGAGCATGATAATTTTATCTAGGCAGTCATCCACTGTCCTTTGAAGCAGCTCGAAGAATTCCTCCTTGACCTCTGCTCTCTCATCCTCATTTGGCCCATACACTATGACCAGGCTGACTATGGTTTCTCCTTCTTTTAGTTTTACAACCATAATGCGCTCCGAGACTAAGTTCCATCCCTCGATATTTATCTTTCTGGTTTTTTGGTCACAATGCAACCCACGCCCCCTTTAGCTCTTTCAGATGTGTCTCGTGAATAAAGGATAAAAATTGCTGACCTGGGCACGGTTTGAAATTATTTTATTTCGATACCCCCCCCTCTGTTTTTTGTTGTTGTTCGAATACATACCTACAAAAGAAGGCCTCCGGCATGGGGTGAGGGGTGCGGAAGGTTGACTGTAGTCGCAAAAGTTGTGCACCAAAGTCATTTCAACATCAGCTAAAACTTCAGTCATCGTTACGTATCTCACATGCAACCATTAGCTGCACGTGCACACACATCCATGTAAATATATAATCTACTTTGCTCATTACTTACTGTTTGCTCATTACTTACTGGGATGTAGACGTTAGTCACCGCAAATGCCATGCTACTCTATTGACTATACTCATTTTGACATGATTCTAGTGCAGTCCCTGGTCACTCAGAGATTGTCTTGTGTTGTTCTCCAAGCGAATTTTTGGTCGTCCTGGAGGTCTGGACCATTAGCTCTTGGTTTCACATGTTTGTCGCGATAGCCGGATTTCTCCCATGCTGCAGACATGACCAGAGAATAGCAACTGGGACTGTTCCACTCGGGTCTGCAGGGGCTGGGTTTAAAGACCATGGCGTATCGTCTGGTTGCAGACCTTGTCCTTATCCAAAGGGACGAGGAAGACATGGAAACACCTTAAATTGATGACACGAGACAAGAGCATTTGCCGTATTGTTTGTTGATGACCTATGCCCCTTGGGAGACTCAAGGGTGATGTTATTTATAATTGTGTGTGTGTGCGTATTTGTGAAAGTTTCATGATTATATTCTGATAGCCGCTTTCATTTTTTTTACATCTTAAAAAAAAAAAAAACTTAACAGGAAAAATGGCTGGCTTGACTACGATCTCTGCCACGTTTCGTTTCCTGGTTGGCCCTGCACTCTTTTTCATCATCAACGCAATTTTCTTTTGCTTTGGATTCTTCTTGATCGTTTTAGGCATCAACATAGCCAAACTGAGCATAGTTCAGCATCTTGATGCCAATGGCTTAGCATCGGAGGAGTACACAGACAGTTTGAGAGACGAAATGAAATCTGTTTCGAAGGTACGCTTTGTCGTATAGAAATAAATAACGTGATTTCTCTATCAGTAAAATTTCATATAATTACAACCAATGTTGCCATCTCACTGAACATAACTACAACCAACGCTCCTGTCTCACTGAGCATAACCACAATTAACGCTCCCGTCTCAGTGAACCCAATTAGAACTAATGCTGCCACCTCACAAACATATATAGAACCGGTGTAGCAGGTAGGAAGCACTGTACGGTAGGAAACACTGTACAGTGCCTCCTACCTGACGGTAGCGGACAATGTACAGTGAACCTTACCTGCTAGGTAGGAAGCACTCAACATGGGTAGGAAGGACTTAACATTTTAAAGGTAAAAAAAAAATCGGAAACCCGTACATAAATATAATTAATGCTGTATTGTATGTATTGAGAAATGGATGTGCCAGGAAAACCAAGGCCATAATACATGATAATTGCGTTTATTTTTCTACTTGGCAGTGTATAAATAAAGAAAATTAATAAAGTAAAACTGGATATATGACATTCCTTCGACATTTAGATCTAACCAATGAAAATCAGTTTGCGTCAGTTAAAAATCTGTTAAACATATGTAAATTGCTTATTTAGTAACTGCTATTACTAAAAGAGCATTGAAAACTATATTTTACCTTAATATAAAAAAGTCAAATAATTTATAACGTCATCTGCTCGCATTGGGAAATGTGTTGTTGTTGTTTGCGTTCGCTCGACCAAATCTCACTCTTACATACTGGCCTTTTCTGAGCGGTATGTAGCTTTACGTTGTGTCGTTGTTTACAGCTGAGCTGCGATATCTGCGCCTTTCGGCGTGACACATCCGATTTAAGCACGAAATTGTTACGGGTTTGCTTTCCCTGCCATCTCACGCCCATATGTATGCTTTACTTCATGTCCATACAATGGTGCAGTGAAATGACTGCGCCAGTGCATTGTGAAATAAATCTTCTGTGTCCAGAACACTTATGGCGGAGCGGGCAAGGAAGCTTATTTTTTCGTCCGTAATAAGTTAAATTGTAATCGAGTTAAGTTGTAGTAGAACTAGCTATTTTGAATAACGATACAAGAGCACATACAAAAAAAAACAAAAAACGAATCTTTATGAAAGCTTTTTAAAAAAATCATTTTTCGTTTAATGTTGACAATTTTCACATCTGATTTTTAGTGATCTCCATTTTTATTTTTTTTCATTAAGTTTGACTTTAAAAAATTAGTTCAGTTTACTTAATGCTAATTGTCGTATGTATTTTGATAGGTTAGAAGATATTTATGGTCCCGTCTGAGCAGAGGTGATAGTGGTAAATATGTGAGAATAAAGGTGTAAGAAATAGATTTCACGAGTGAATAGTTAAGGAGAAGATTTGTCTCTGGACTGAATAGTTTCTCTAGTCCAGCCTATCTATACGACTATAATTTAGTGTAAGACAATCTTTCACCCCCTTATATCTAGAAATATAAGTTAAACTAAACACACCCACACACAATTATGTGACAACAAGACACACAAACGTGAAAAACTATGGTTAATTGGGTATGGGTCTGACCAACACACACAAAGTTAAGTTCTTTTTGTTGTTTATTATCATTAAACTTTTACAACATCAAAACATATAGAGAAATCAATAAATCATGTTTACAGACATATGAAAATAACCGAATAAGTGCCCTCCCCCTTGTTGAGAAAGGATCCCAAAAGAAGTTAATAACCCAAAGGTCAAAGATAAACTCTAGGTTACGGAATAGACTGTGAAGAACAAGTTCCCACTAAATTACTACTCAGTAAAGTACACACGTTTAGCGAAATTAAAAAAAGGAACTTAGTACAATGCTTGTAACACAGGAAAATATTCACTCTCTCTTTTTCTCTCTCTCTCTCTCTCTCTCTCTCTGTCATACGTGGCCACAAACAATCTCGCTTACCCACTCGTGGTGTTGATATCCCTTGAAAAAATTACAATAGTTCCTGAACCTATACTGTCAGGTGGGTTGACCAAATATGGCCCCAGTCCAGCCTATATATCGAATAATAATTACAAGGCGGACGCCAAATTTGGTGGTTTAATTTTCCCTGGATGAAACAAGTGTCACTGCGAATAGTTTAGTGAAGTCTCTTACACTTCACTCCACTACGGCAGTATCTGCAATGGGACCACCTTTACCTTACATTTATTATTCACTGCCCAAACTATGATACCACAACACGCACCATACCGATACCTGTTTGGAATGAACATTGAAATAATAATTTCCCACCATATATTTTTATATTCTCTACTCAGAGAGGAATGAAAATCCACAGAACGAAAAAGGGGTGTGGGAGGTCATCAGGGGGAGATCAACAGCGCTCTGTCTCGATGGATAAGACGTTAGAAGAACGCAGCCAGGAGTCAATCCACAGTGCTGAGTACATTCAAGTTGATCTGCCTGATGATGATCTCACACACTTCTTAGACGGGAAGAGAGATGCAATCAAGTTTCCACCCGCCAGTGCAAAAGGGCTTTGGGAACAGCTGGACGAAGCCTTGGCAAAAGAGTTGGATAACAACCTGAAGCAGATAACTTTGGAGAAGAAGCTGGAAATCTTCGGCGACATAATATATCTGCACTGTCGCAAAGTGTTCGGAGTGAGGGAGGCAAGGGAAAGTAACCCACCACGAAAAAGCAGAAGACAAATTAAAATAGAAGAAATCAGAAAACAGAAGAAGCATGCCCGAAAACTGTTCAAAAACACAGTTGCCGCAGAGAAGGAAGGGTTACGACAGGTTTGGGAGCACCTGAAAGGCCAACATAATGCCCTTTGTAGAGCAGAAAGGTTGTGCAGGAAGAAAAGGAAGACTCGAATGGATAGGGAAAGATTCTTCAGGGAGCCCTTCAAGTTTGCCAAAGAACTGTTTGAGCAGCCTCGGTCGGGTACGCTAAACATCAGGAAAGAAGACCTGGAAGAACACCTTGGAATGACATATTCAGATGGTCGCAAAGATGAGCCGCTCAGCAGCATGGCAGGCCTTAAATGGCCGAGTAAGCCAGGAGCTGAATTTAACACCAAGCCCCCAACGGTGCAAGAGGTAGAAAGCATTGTCCAGAAAGCTCGATGCAAGTCAGCTCCAGGTCCTAATGGTGTTCCATATGTGGTGTATAAGAGATGCCCTGAGGTGCTCAAACGACTGCTTCGTTTACTGAAGAGTGCGTGGAAAACCCAGCTTGTAAGCAAGGAATGGAGAAAGGCGAACGGACCTAGAAATGTATCATGTTCCACAAGAGATTGCAGCAATGCTGAAGCTGTATTTCGCAGGGTTTGCTGTCAGATTTTCAACCAGAGAGTACACAACGAAGTGGATTGGCCTTGAAGTTGGAATTGCGATGGGATGTACCATCTCTCCGATACTATTCGTGATGGCTATGCAGGTAATCCTCAATGCGGCTGAAGGAATGGCTATAGGTCCAAAGCTCGGTGGAATGTGTCTCATGCCACCGCTCAAAGCATTCATGGATGACACAACAATTCTGACATCAGATGAACATCAGGCCCGGAGGATGTTAGCACGCCTGGATGAACTAGTCAGCTGGTGCAGAATGAGCTTCAAACCCAAGAAGTCGAGAAGCCTATCAGTCAGGAAAGGGAAGATAGCAGAGGTCATATTCACGGTTTCCAACCAAAGAATCCCTACTGTCATTGAGGAACCTGTTAAAAGTCTTGGCAGGGTGTACGATGCCTCATTAAAAGACTCAAAGGCAGTGCAACAGACAATAGAAATGGCAGACAGAGGGCTACAGATCATAGACCAAAGCAGACTCCTGGGGAAGTTCAAACTGTGGTGCCTCCAGTTCATGTTGATACCAAAGTTGCTGTGGCCACTGCTTATATATGAAATAAGCACAAGTACAGTGGAAGCCATAGAGCAGAAGGTCAACAAGTTCATGAGAAAATGGCTAGGAGTACCACCAGGTCTGTCAGATGTAGCACTGTACTGCAAAAAGTCAAAACTTCTGCTTCCTTTCAAGTCAGTTGTTGAAGAGTACAAAGTTGGAAAGGCAAGGCTTGCAATGATGCTACGCGAGTCAGCTGATGACGTGGTTAAGTCCATTCAGCCCACACTGAAAACGGGAAGGAAGTGGAAAGTAGAAGAAGCTGTTGATGCTGCCCAAGAGTCACTCAAACTGAGGGAGGTAATCGGATACACACAAACGAATAGACGGGGATTTGGTCATGGAGACATCCGCTGGTGGTCCAAGGCATCAAGCAGGGAGCGCAGAGACATGGTAGTTCAGGAGATACGAGAAGCTGAGAATGATAAGAGGTTGCAAAAAGCAGTGCAGCAGGTCCAACAAGGCCAATGGACTACATGGGAAGGAGCCCTGCAGAGGTCCTTGACATGGAATGATATATGGCATATGGCACCTCTTAGGCTCAGCTTTGTTGTCAGATCACTGTATGACCTGCTGCCATCGGCCACCAACCTTGTGAAATGGGGAAAGTCGGATGATGAGCAGTGCCCCCTGTGCCAGGGGAGGCAGACACTTGAACACGTGCTCTCAGCGTGTAAGGTGTCATTAGGGCAAGGGCGATACACTTGGCGCCATAACAAAGTGCTAAATGAGCTTGCTGCGACAATAGATCTGGCAAGAATGAAGGCGAATAGCAAAGTCCGGCCAGACACCGCAAACACATACTTTCTGAGGGCAGGAAAGTCAGCACACACCAAACCGAATAAACCTGGTAGCAGTTTACCATCTCTTCTTGATTGTGCAAATGATTGGGAGATGGCGGTAGACCTACCTGGACGAGGGGCATATCCAGAGAGTATCCGAAAATCGCGGAGACGGCCGGATATAGTGCTTCATTCTGCAGCAACGCTTCAGGTCATACTGATTGAACTGACCGTGCCATTTGAATCCAGATTAGATGAGCAACATTCGTTCAAAGCGGTCAAGTATAGTGATCTGGCCGCGGATCTGAGACACGATGGGTTCACTGCAAGGGTCATGGCTGTTGAAGTGGGCGCAAGAGGGCTTGTGGCTGCATCAGTGTATGATCTATTGAAACTGTTGGGGCTGAGGGGACAGTCGAGAACAAGGGCCCTGAAGAGGCTTAGTGAAACTGCCGAAAAGGCATCAGGCTGGCTGTGGAACAACCGCAATGGGGAATGGAGATCGTAACAATAAACGCTGCGGTACAGAAAACACCAGGAATTTTTCTAAGTCCACAATACGCTGAGGTTTGTGGTGGACTAGTGAACGGGCTGCGACTCAGGGGCGACAAGCGGTGTATACTATAAGGGGTGTCAGTATCAATAGTCTAGTGGGGAACGCGCAGTGGCGACTCGTTGACTTCGCGCTGGTGTCTCAGTGTGTGCGACGGAACGAACGGAATAATTTGTCTTCTCTTTGTTACTTTCACAATTGCCTCCACGGCTGGCGGAGTTGTGGAATTTAAAGTTGCTGCCATAAGTGAAATGGGTTCATTTTCGATGCAAGACAACAGGAAGCTGAGACGCTTGGGAGTCATGACCCAAGTGGGCTCGCCCCCCTTAGAGTGTAAAGGAGTATATAGGGCCGAAACACTTGTCGGACGGGGGGACTACTTCTGATGATCAGATTGCTTCCTGTTGTATCGCTCTGTAAAGAGTTTCCTATCATAGACGAAATTAGAAAAAAATTCATAAAATTTGTTTACACACTATAAATGAATAACATATGAAGCAAACATTAAAAAAAACATCTGTTATCTTTATCTCTCCAGTCTTTTGCCCTATAAAGGAAGGAACGGTGGAAATATCTGCCTAATGGATTGTAATAACTACAACACAGTGTGATATACCAATTTATTTTTTTCAGACAAGAATTACTGTACAGTGCTTCCTGCCTGAGTTAAGTGCCTGCTACCTAGGCAAGAATCACTTGTCCATTGTTTCCTACATGACGGTAGGAAGCACTGTACAGTGCGTGTTGCCGGGTACGTCCTTGGTGCCTCCTACACTGGTGCTCCCATCTCATTGAACATAAAAAGAGCCACTGCTCCCATCTCACTGAACATAATTTAAACCAATGCTCCCATCTCACTAAAAATAACTACAATCAGTGCCCTCATCTCAGTGAACATACTGCAACCAATGCTCCCATCGCATATTGTATCTATATGCTCGTTTTCGTCGAGTACTTGGCAGTGTTGTCACAAACGATGATGAATTTAAAGTGCGAAGGAAAAAATAGTTTCAACGAAAACAATAACAGTGTTCCCAGGGCCGGCTTTAGAAAGAACGGGGCCCGATTCAAACAGTCTCAACTCCCCCCCCCCCCCCCCCTGTCGAGGTTTGTCTCCCCTGCTCTATATTCTTCTTCTTCTTCCGTCCTTAGCCACCGACCGTCAAAGCAGTCAGTGGCCATTACGCCTAGTGGCGTCTTAGGGCAACAGCAGATAGGTTTTCTTTGCCATTGTTTCCCATCACGCCTATTGGCGTCCTTAGGGTAACGGCAAATCAACCCATTTGCTGTTGTTTCCGTAATCGAAGTGACTGGCAAACGGGTGATCAGCCCGTTGAGCTGCTCTATATTAGTGGTCCACTAATGGGAAAGCTCCAAGTAAAAGGATGGGGGGTTTTCAAAGGTATCAACCTGCGCTCAGGATTACTCTTGGCAGAGATATAAATAGAAGAATGATGCTTCTATTTCAGGGGGTCTTACAGTATTTTATAGTATTACAAGTATAACAACGGAGTCAAATTGCTGTAAATTTATTTTTCTCCGCTCCTACTGTGAGAAAATGTTTTGACTCGTATTTTATGAGCCCTCAGCTGAAGGCGATTCAGCAAAAGATTAATTTGTATAGCGCTGTACATCTATATGTGTTTTGGTTTTAAAATGAGTCATACAGGTGCAGACATAAAATGCACTCAGTAGTGATGAACTCAAGTCTAGATTTATATTTCCATATTAAAAAAAAAGGTTTAATAATGAGTTATTTGCTTTTAACAGAATAAAATAAGTAAAGTTAATTTTTGTAAAAGGGAGAAAACAAACAGCTAACTTTTATAATCACAGAATGATATGGTGGTTGTAAAATTAGAGTCATGGGCTGAGCATGTACTGAGTACTTAGCTCGAAATGGGGTCACCAAGGTTGTTGCTGACTACTGGGTGCGTCACTGCTGATCCCCAGAGGTGTTTTGACTGTTCCTTCTCTTCGGAAGTCAAATGTTTTGACAGTAGCACGTCCCTTGAGACAAGGTCGGGGTAGCTACACAGGTTGCCATGTGATGTGTCCTCGAGATCTGTCTAATGTAGGTATTTAGCGTCGACTGATGGCAACTTGTACCAAAAACATAGGAAACTAATGCCTTTTTAAGTACTGTGTCTCCTGATATAAACATCAGGCGACCCCCGCTTCCCTCCACAATTTCATCTTCCTTAGAATATTTTGCCTGATATCCTTGAGCCTTAAATCTGAACCTATCGAATCAGATAGGTGCTGTAGGAGAGCGAAAGGTCACAAATGTATTCTATACATATATTAATATACATATAAAACTTAATTTAAAAGGTGGGCATAAACATTATAAACATCAACACATCCAGGAAAAAACGGATAGACTTAACAAGTTTAGCCAGCAGGTGGGCTTGAACATCAATTTAAAGAAGTCTGAGGTCATGACGCTCAATGTGAGCAACCCTGAGCCCATATCAGTAAGGAATCAGCAATTGGTACTGACAGATACCTTCACATACCTAGGAAGCATAGTAACACCAGACGGCGGGGCAGGCAAAGACATCAACATCAGAATGAATAAGGCAAGAACAGCCTTCTTTAGCCTAAACAACATCTGGAAGTCCTCCCAATACAGCACAAGCACAAAATTAAGATTATATCAGAGCTGTGTGCTTTCTGTGCTTCTCTATGGTGCGGAATGCTGGAGAGTTACAGAGAAGGAAATGTCGAAATTGTCCTCCATTCACACAACATGCCTAAGAAAAATTCACCGAATCTTTTGGCCGAATACCATCACTAACCAAGATCTGCTTACTCGGAGCAAGCAAGAGGACATGCACACCATCATAGCTGGCAGACGCTGGAGCTGGGTTGGTCATGTCCTCAGAAGATACCCCGATGCCATCACAAGAACAGCTATGCTTTGGACCCCTGAAGAAAAACGAAAGAGAGGCCGACCAAAAACAACCTGGCGGAGGACTGTGGAGGCTGAGATGCAGGGAATGAACCAGAGTTGGGGCACTGTACGAAGGATGGCCACCGACCGAGCAAAGTGGAATCAATTTGTTGTTGCCCTACAAGACGCCACTAGGCGTGATGGCCACTGACTGCTTTGACGGTCGGCGGCTAAGGATCAAAGAAGAAGAATAAACATTATATACACCATGATGTTATCATCATCCACTCCCTTCTCCTCGCGGAGCCTGGGGTTACCTCTGCTATTGGTTCCTTGAGAGAAACCCGCATGAAGCAGTCACTAGCGCTTGCAACGGTGGTTTATATGGCAAGTTATTTTATGTGAAGAGGTTACAGCTCCATGTGCAACTGTACATCCACAAGCAACTTATACACGCCAAAAGCAAATAAAAAATGATCAAATATACATGTTACAACTTACCCCAAATTTAGCTGAAGTAATAAACAGACTTGATGCACGGAAGTCTGTAATATGTCAGGCAAATGTTTAAGATGCCGCCGTCCTTTAGGTGAGTTAGTTTTCTAACTTGGTACATTTGAGTAAGGTTCCTATGATTAGGGGTATTAAGTATTAACACTGGAGTTTACTGCTTCTTTTAATATTAAAAGGTGCTTCTATTTCTTTCGCATGTCCTCTAATGGAATCCTAAATAATACTTGTTATTCTGGCTATGATTTCTCCTTGACGAAGATGGAATACAGTGCAGAAATCTTAAAATGCTTTAAGATTTAAGCGGAATTTCCCCCCCCCCCCCCCCCCAGCACACACACACATGGCTCCCCGTGAGGTTCTATTGGGGGAGATCCAATCATAATAATGTACAAATGTTGCCCGTGAGGTTCTTGTTGGGTGAAATCCAATAAGTTTAGTTTTATTTCTAATCTTAACCAAACTCCACGGCAAGGAGTCTGATTTAGGTAGAGGTTTCCCCTCACCCTTCTCATCTGAACATTATCTCTTGACCTTAAAAGGTATTGCCCCTCTACGAATCATGTTTACCTAAATCATGCAACCTGCTTGCCCTAGATTATTCCTACTGATAATCCCTTCCAAGGTTGTACTTTCTTCTCATCTTTGTTTATTACAACAAAGTCTTCTTGTCGGAAGTCGATTATATCATTTATCTATATTAATTTTTACCAAGATTATTATTCTTCGCACCGCCATTCTTGGTTACCCAAAACAGCACGGCCCGGAAATTTTAGTATCATATTTTCAATTGTCCAAACCTTCCACGCTTGTCATGTCAAGGCATGGCATAAGGATAGTCCATGTATTTGTACAAGTCGTGCTTGCAAAATTAATACGTTATCTTAAACTGCGATCTACAGTATTGTCCATCTGTTGCCCTTTTATCAGACTCATTCCCCAGGCATGTGTCGCCATTTGCCAGCTAGTGGAAAGAAGACACCTGCTTATTTATCAACAATCAGTAGGGCACTGGTCATCACAAATCAGTAGAGCGCAGGTCACCCCAAATCATAGGGCACTAGTCACCCCAAATCATAGGGCATTGGTCACCTCAAATCATAGGACACTGGTCACCCCATTCCTTAGGACACTGGTCACCCCGAATCATTAGGGCACTGCTCATCCCATTCATTAGGGCACTGGTCACCACAAATCAATAGGGCACTGGTCACCCCAAATCAATAGGACACTGCTCACCCCAAATCATTAGGGCACTGGTCACCCCAAATCAATAGGGCACTGCTCACCCCAAATCATTAGGGCACTGGTCACCACAAATCATTAGGGCACTGCTCATCCCATTCATTAGGGCAATGGTCACCCCAAATCAATAGGGCACTGGTCACCCCAAATCAATAGGGCACTGCTCACCCCAAATCATTAGGGCACTGGTCACCACAAATCATCAGGGCACTGCTCAACACAAATCATTAGGGCACTGGTCACCAAAAATCATTAGGGCACTGGTCACGCCAAATCATTAGGGCACTGGTCACCCCAAATAATTAGAGCACTGATCACCCAAATCATTAGGGCACTGGTCACGCCAAATCATTAGGGCACTGGTCACCCCCAATTTAAGGCACTGTTCACCCCAAATTTAAGATACTGGTCACCCCAAATTTAGGGCACTGGTCACCCCAAATCATTAGGACATTGGTCACCCCATATAATTAGGGCACTGGTCACCCCAAATCATTAGGGCACTGGTCACGCCAAATCATTAGGGCACTGGTCACCCCACATAATTAGCACTGGTCACCCAAAATCATTAGGGCATTGGTCATCCCATATAATTAGGGCACTGGTCACCCCAAATCATTAGAGCACTGGTCATGCCAAATCATTAGGGCACTGATCACCCCAAATCATTATGGAACTGGTTATCCCAAATCATTAGGGCACTGGTCACCCTAAATTTAAGGCACTGGTCACCCCAAATCATTAGGGCACTGTTCACCCCAAATTTATGGCACTGGTCACCCCAAATTTAAGGCACTGGTCACCCCAAATTTAAGGCACTGGTCACCCCAAATCTAGGGCACTGCTCACCCCAAATCATTAGGACACTGGTCACCCCAAATAATTAGGGCACTGATCATCCCAAATAATTAGGGCACTGGTCACCCCAAATCTTTGGGGCACCGGTCACCCCAAATCTAGGTCACTGCTCACCCCAAATCATTAGGACACTGGTCAGCCCAAATCATTAGAACACTGGTCACCCCAAATAATTGGGGCACTTTTCACCCCAAATCATTAGCGCACTGGTCACCCCAAATCATTGGGGCACTGGTCACCCCAAATCATTAAGGCACTGGTCACCTCAAATCATTAGAGCACTGGTCACCCCAAATCATTGGGGCACTGGTCACCCCAAATCATTAGGGCACTGGTCACCCCAAATCATTAGGGCACTGGTCACCCCAAATCATTAAGGCACTGGTCACCCCAAATCATTAGGGCACTTGTCACCCCAAATCATTAGGGCACTGGTCACCTGTTAAGGCAGATTATAATGTATTTTACATGTTGACCACATTTAGTTTTGTTAGCAGTTTGATCTACGCGATAACAATTCTATCTGGGGCCAACGTGATGTATTTTGCACCATTTTTAATTATAAGTGAACGCGATATAAGGTTTACGTCACAAGGTGATTATGACGTAGTATGTTCTGCAGTAATTTATGCAGACCGTTAATCGAGGCCTTTCGTTGTCAGAATCCGTCAGAGTAAGATGTTGATGCTATCGCTCCCAAGTTTTATGAAGTTTTAACAGTTCTCCTACGTGGCTTAAGGAATTGCGAAGGTCGCCACTGATATTCAAGAAGAAGCCGAACTTAAGTATTCAAGTTCGATGATTTTTATGCAGAGGAATCTTTAGGGAACAATCAATATATTTATCTCCATATTCTGGTTTTCGATACTTGGGTGATAACCGTTATCGGCACCTCTAGTAAATAGGCCAGGTATGAGACGATGTATCACGGACTGTAGGAGACTCAATATATGTATGTAATTCCACTTTGCCATGAACATTATTTTGTGCTACGTCTGTTATCCGTGGACCCATACAACAAGTTTTGGAGGTCACTTTATGGTTGATCGTTCTTGCACAACACCCACGTCATTCCACAAGATCTTATCAGCACGATGTTCAACATAGAGGTCAGTTATGAATCGAAAATCTTGATCAACCACGCACTCCATAAAACACCAAAAACCTAACATCACCCCAAATCATTAGGACACTGGTCACCCCAAATCATTAGGACCCTGGTCACCCCAAATAATTAGGGCACTGGTCACCCCAAATCATTAGAGCTCTGCTCACCCCAAATCATTAAAGCACTGGTCACCCCACACCATAAGGCACTGATCACCACAGACCATAAAGCTGAGATCTAATATAGTCAAGTCTCAAAAACTTCACTCCGCTACGGCAGTATCTGCGATAGGACTACCTTTATCTTTTTTTAAACTGGGATAACGGACAAAGAAACTACGTACGTTACATCCACAAGGTCTTCGTCATGGGGAAAAAAACGAAAAACATTATTACAGAGAAAAGAAGATGAGACCTAATGTTGAGCTTCCTTCATTCTTGCAGGTCCTGTCTTACATATCAGTGGTGGTTGGGGTGTGGCTGATGTCAATGGGCCTGCTTGGAGTAGTGGCGGCGTTTCTGAGTTTCAAGTGTTTACTTCTGATATACATAAACGTAATGGTGTTGTCACTCATTCTGTGGTTGGGGTTTACTGCTGCGGTTTTCTACATTGCGGTAAGTGTTAACGTTATTTAATCGCTTACATTTTCTTTGGGTGCTGTTCTGTGATGGAGTCTTGTCGCTTCTAGACGGAAATTATATAATCAAACAGACATACAGATAGACAGGCAGACAGACATACAGATAATCAGGTAGACTTACAGACAGACATACAGATAGATAAACAGGCAGATAGACAGACAGGCAGACAGACAGATAGATAGACAGGCAGACAGACAGATACACAAGAAGGCATATAGATAAACTGAAAGATAGGCAGATAGAGAGATAGACAGGCAGACAGATAGACACAGGGAGACAGGCAAGCAGACAGACAGATAGATAGTCAGGCAGCTATATGGACAGACAGATAGATAGACAGACAAGCAGACAGACAGAAAGGTAAACAGGCAGATAGATAGACAGACATACAAACTGATAGGCAGACAGACAGACAGCCGGATAGACAGGCAGACAGACTGATAGGCAGACGTACAGATAGACAAGCAGACAGACAGATACACAGACTGACAGAGATATAGACACGCAGACACACAGACAGATTGACAGAGAGAGATAGGCAGGCAGACAGACAGAGAGATAAACAGACGTACAGATATACATATAGGTAGATAGACATGCAGACAGACAGGCAGATAGACATACAGGTAGATATATAGACAGACAGTCAGATATGCAGATAGACAGGCAGACAGACATACAGATAGGCAGAGTCAGACATACATATAGACATACATACAGATAGGCAGACAGGCACACATACAAATAGATAGACAGGCAGTTAAACATATAGATAAACAGGCAGACAGACAACAAACAGATAGACAGACAGACATACAGATAGATAAGCAGACAGACAGATATATAGGCATACAGATAGACATATGGACAGTCAGACATGCAGATAGACAGCAGACAGACATACAGATAGAGTCAGACAAACAGACAGATATACAGGCAGGCAGACATACAAATAAACAGACAGACATAAGATAGACAGACAGAAAGACAGGCAGCCAGATATAGAGAGATACATACAGACAGACAGACATATAGATAGATAGAAAGGAAGACAGGTAGTCAGACATACATGCAGGCAGACAGAGAGACATGCAGACAAACAGATAGACAAGCATGCAGACAAATAGACAAGCAAGGAGAGACATACATGCAGACAGACAGATAGACAGATAGATAGACAGACAGGCAGACAGACATAATATAGACAGACAGGCAGTCAGATATACAGACAGATAAACAAGCAATCAGTCAGATAAAGAGGCAGACAGACAATCAGACATTCAAATCAACAGATAGATAGATAGATAGATAGATAGATAGATAGATAGATAGATAGATAGATAGATAGATAGATAGATAGATAGATAGATAGATAGATAGATAGATAGATAGATAGTGTCACAGGTTGCCTCCCCTTGCTCTGCAGTAATGGTCCAACAGTGGCCAAAACCTAGAGTATCTAATGTGGGTCTTCAAATGTGTCTACCTTCGCGCAAGATTACTCTTGGCAGAGTTGTAGATAGAAAGATAATGATGCTTCTACCTCCAGGGAGGAAGACAGACAATCAGACATTCATATCGACAGATAGATAGATAGATATATAGATAGATAGATAGATAGATAGATAGATAGATAGATAGATAGATAGATAGATAGATAGATAGATAGATAGATAGATAGATAGATAGATAGATAGATAGATAGATAGATAGATAGATAGATAGATAGATAGATAGATAGATAGATAGATAGATAGATAGATAGATAGATAGATAGATAGATAGATAGATATGTGATAGGGTGGGCGAGAGATGATGATTATGTTGTGATATGTGATCACTTTCTGGCACACTCGCACCGACCCGAACAACAATAAAACTCTTGATTCTAAGGCAGGGGCTGTATTTATTCATGCAACCCTATTCAGCGACAAAGAGCAAATAAAGCATACACTAAACAAAACAAAACACCCAGCCAGTGCTCAATCGCTAACCCTGTGCAAAAATCTGCTTACTCTGGGTGTCTCACATCTTGCCTCTACTGTGAATCTCACCAAACTGACCGCTTCTTCTGCGTCAGACTTTTCACGCGCCAGCGATGAGGGCTCGCACAGTCACGTGGGCTGGGGCTTTATTGTGGCCCTAATGCAGTCATGTGGGCTGGCGTACTCGTTGGAGCGCACATCGAAAATATATGGGCAACACATAAATATGACGTGAACTTGAGGGGGCCTCTGGGGTGTTTTTATGGCCCCATCACATTTCTCCCTCCTGAAGATGTGGTGGTCCCCACAACCTACTCTGCGCCGTTGGCCCTGCGCCTGATTCTTTCTGAGCGGCGAGGCTTGGGGCTCAGATTCTGTAGGAGGTACCAGTCCGGATGGCGACCCTTTTGGTCGTTAAGTTCCTCGTCGTACGTTGTCGGGCTGGCAGTTCCTGTGGTTTGGAAGAGTCGTACCCTCGTGCAGTGTCGCTGCTTGCGTGTGAGTTCTGCGGTTCAGTGCATGCAGTTGTCGACCTTGGCGGTGGATCGCTTCCAACGTGTTTTACACTCGTTTTCTGTGGACGTTGGCTAACATTCCTCACAATCTGCTTAAGATGCGTTTCCTCTTCTAAACATCGATGTGGATTCTCTCCTATCTGCTTAGGACGAGTTTCCTCCCCTAAACGTCGACCAACTTTATCGGCGCCCTTAGGGTGACAGTTGTCACGGCCATCTCTTGGCTTGCACCCTAAAGGCAACCTAGTTGTGGCAGTAAGTTTAGGGAAAAAGCTCCTTGAGGGACAGGCGGATATCAAATGTTCTGTGGACTTGCACTTAAAGCATCGTTTCGGAAGCGGGCCTTGAGGGCATTTGGCTGCCATGTGGTCTGAAAACTCTCCACAATTCTAGCACCTCAACTTTGTAGGCTTTCTCTGTGCCATGGGTCGCCTCCTACTACCCTTACATTCCTGGCCGCCTGTCGTGAAGTCTGATTCACAACACGTCATTCTTACCACAATGGTACACCATACTTTATAATAGTGTATCTTAGACGGACCAATGGAATGGCCTCCTTATTCGTTTGTTTACACTAGTATTAGGCATTCATCATGACCTGTCCAAATCTGTGTAACATTATCGGAAATGGAATTAAACTGCAGTATTATGAGCGAAGTACCGCCTGGAAGAGGTTAGTAATTTAATAATAGGTATGTTCCATGATAAGTAGGTGTAAAGACTTCCACAAAAAGTATTATAATAACAGAGAGAAGTGAAATAGAATGTGTGGAGACACTAGACTAGTCGAAAATTTTGCAGTTTAGGCTACGCCTAGGAAAAGATGGAAGTATGTAAGAAAAAGTCAATTATCTAGAAAGATAAAGAAGAATCCAGGGCGTACTTTAAGCCTAAGATGAAGGAAATCGGTCCAGGGATGACGAAGATATTTGAATTCATAGATTTCAATATTTGCACATCTAGACAAATGTATGCCGATATTTGCGTTTGCAACACACGGCAGCAGTACTGCTTCCCGTGTCGGCCGGCCCTGACCTATATAAGGGCTTGCCCTCTTAAGTGACGATTAACCACCCCAGACCTAAGGGTCTTTTATGTTTGGACATGCGCCCTAATATAACCGACTAGGTTGAACGGGACGCGCCTCGCCAAAACGAGGCAAAACTTTAAAAAAAAAAAACATGCCATAAAATTGTGAAAATACAGCGAGAGCGCCAGTTCTGTCAGTGAAGACTTCCTTTGCCTTCTGCATCTGAGAGCAGACTGCGTGACCATTAATAGCTCGATTGTATGTACTTGGAGGTAAGAAAGAATGTATGTATATATATATATATATATATATATATATATATATATATATATATATATATATATATATATATATATATATATATATATATATATATATATATATATATATATATATACAGTTCTAATTAATTAATTAAATGGTGTGTTAGGAAGGGTGTAAAAATGTGTTATAAAACTACTGTGTAATTTCTGGAGGCAAAAACCAAGCCTGTGTATATTCAAATAATTTGAGAATGGCAGCGGAAAGTGTGTTCAAAGTTTTAGAAAAGCATTTAAAGAAATATTTCTTGAAGGAACGGGACACACACCAGGAACAAAGGAAAGGATGAAAGGAATTGTATTACTACATTGTTTAAGATATCACATAGTATTTTCAACAAAACCTAATAACTGTATGGAGGCTAATCATGGACAGCTGGTTGTGACCAAGGAATTGGAGAAAGATTATCTTCACAGTGAACTGGATTGTGTTAATACTGATTTGTTATACCCTGTGTGTCTACTTGCACTTTGTCTGAAACTGTCTCTCATCCCCTACATCTGTGTTGGGGAAATAGAGATAGACAATACAGTGGTTAACAATTGTATTTCAGGTTACATCCTGTACCACACGTATACTTGTAAAGAGCCAGCCCAAAACTAAAGGAGCTAGTGGTGCAAGCGCCCTTTTTGTCTAGAGCAACGGTCCCAACCTTTTTTCACTTGCGTACCCCTTGGCAGCCCATTTCTATAAATTGTACCCCTAATATTAGCAAAATATTTGAAATTAATATAGTTGCTGTTATTCAAAATTTATAGATTATAACCAGAAATAAAGGGGCCAACCACGGGATTAAAAAACAATGTAATAAAAAGGTGAACAAACAGTGCATATATTTTTACATTAAAAAAATCAGAAGTTACAATAAAAATTAACACATTTAATTTATTAATAATAATAATAAAAACGTTGTTATTGTTAAAAGTTGAAATCACTTTTTTTAACACACATGTCACGTGACCATGACAAATGTTCAGTGCGATCCTTGAGCTTGTTTTGAGGCACATAGGTTTTTTAAATCAGGTTCAATTGATGTAAGATACAGTCTCAATTCTGGACCTGCATTCAGTTTACTACGGTATTTATTTTTTATAAAGGTATAAGAAGAGAAAGCCCTCTCCATCAGCTCAGTATTTGTAAATGGCAACAGAAACTTAAGCTCCTTGTCGGTCAGCTGTTCATATTCTCTGCTGATGTCTCCCCAAAAGTTAATAAGGAATTTTCCTTTGAATTCAGCTATTAAAGTAGTATCAGTCGAAAGTTCAATCAACTTCTCTTTTTCGTTGATTGATAATGTGGCTGCTTGGAAATATTCTTCTTCAAAGGGATTTACAATCCAGTAGTTCTCTTTTCCAGGTTTCGGAAAGTACTTCTCGAAAGATGATTTTAGCCCTTTCAAGTGTTCAATTATTTTCTCGCTCATTTCCTGGGAGAGGTGCAGCTTGTTCTCAGATAAGAAATTGTGCAGAGTTTCAAATACTTCAGGCTGGCCTTTTTCAATACACGACCTCCAAAAATCTAATTTTTTAATCATAGATTCAATTTTGTCTGAAACATTGAAGATCGTTACCGAGCTATTCTGAAGTGCCAAATTTAGTTTGTTTATTTATAGGAAAATATCCGATTAGTATGCAGGACTCTGAAGCCAATCACAGACGTGTAACTTTAAAGTAAGTTGGAAAGGATGGTCTTCAAAAAAAAGTTGGACTTCATGTCTAAGTTCGAACAGCCGGGTAAGGACTTTACCACGAGAGAGCCACCTTACTTGTGTATGAAGGAGCAGGGTAGAATGAAGACTATTCATCTCTTCACACAGTGCTTTGAAAAGCCTCGAGTTTGTGAACTTTGACTTTATAAAATTAACCACTTTCACAGCTTCATCAAGAACGACTTTTAATTCACCAGGGAGGCGGTTAGATGCAAGGCTTAGTCTGTGGATGCAGCAGTGGCTCCAGGTTATATTGGGGGCTACCTTCGTGACACGAGCGCGAAGGCCGGAGTAGCAGCCTGACATAGACTTGGCTCCGTCAGTGCATAGTCCACAACAATTATACCAATTAATGTCCTTTTCTTTGAAATAAGAATCAATAGCATGAAATATATCCTCACCTCTTGTAAGCCCTGGCAGAGGATGACAAAGCAAAAGGTTTTCTTCAACTTCATTGCTTTTCAAATACCTCACAATAACAAGCAAAACAGCGAAATTAGCAATATCTGTGCTTTCGTCAACTTGAATAGCAAAGAATTTACTATTTTTAATTCTACTTATTATTGTCGCTTCAACATCGTCAGATATATCCTGCATTCTTCGAGAAATTGTATTGTTCGAAAGAGGGATAGCGTTCATTTTGCGAACATATTCCTCTCCGAGCATGCACAGAACGGCATCTTTTATACAAGGAGAAATTAAATTCTCAGCTATAGTATGATTTTTACCACATTTAGCAATATGATAACTAATACGGTGGAAGGCTTCAACCGCATTTTCGTTATCTTTGTTAACTGACAAGTACGATGTCACATTCTGTTGTTTCGATAGGCGCTGAAAAAATTTGCGTTCCTTGTTTTCATAACTGGGGTGTTTTGTTTGTAAATGTCGCAAGAGTAACGAAGGTTTCATGCTACCATTGGATAATACTTCCAGACACACTACACAGTGGGGCTTAGCACAGTCCTCATCTCCTGTAGACGAAAACCCATACTTCATGGATTCGTCACTGTATTTTCTCTCTTTAGCTCTATGTAAAACTGAAGATCGTGTCTTTTCAATATCCTGCACCAAAGTCTTAGGCGTGTCCTGAGAAGTACTTGGCGATTGATCACATTCCACATTATGTTTCAGCTTTTTTATTGTGCCGGTTTTCAACCACTGATCCATATCTGATAATACACGAATTGAACAATTAATTACTTTAAGTTAAGTTAAAACAATGACAAAAACTACTGTATATAGACACACTGTCTCACTGTCTGACGTTTGTAAAATTTGGGTCAAGAATCGACACTATTACTTCCGGGACATTAGACGTTCATAGATAGTGTGGAAGATCAAACAAGTCATATTTTTGATGAAATATTCAACGGCATAACTATAATCCCATAGTCATCATAATGAAGACTATTGTGTAAAAATATTGAATTGTGGTCACACGAAATACCATAGATTTTCACACACGCCAGTCCAAGCAGACAGCACGCCAGTGGCGCGCAAAAAAAAAAAAAAAAACGGCGGAGATTGTCTCACACAGTTCATGTTGTACAGTATAGCGTTGAATTAATTTCACAACTTTTGACTTGTCTTTTACACTGTTGACATATGTATCTTTTTTCCACCATTACTCAATTTTTTTCGCGTACCCCTGAACGTCCTGTCGCGTACCCCCAGGGGTACGCGTACCACAGGTTGGGAACCGCTGGTCTAGAGGGACAGCCACCCAGTATCCAAGGCCTGGAATAATCTCAGTTGATCTTTCTTTCCAGTACCAAAGTGGGACAGGCTTCAAAACAAGAAAAGGAGATAAGTGGCCAAACAAGGCTACAGTTCAGTGTAGAACCAGAAAGACCACAAATAACTAAGCCTTCTAAGACAGTAGTTAATGAGGAAAACTCAGTGCAATTAGATAGGCTAATTCCTGATCAGCAATTGACAGAAATTCAGTAACTGAGGAACTTTTATTGATTCTAAAATTTAGACAGTCTACAACCCGAGTGAGTTCAGCCGAGAGAGAAGAACTTTCCTATAAATTTAAAGACTGTAGATAATTTTGAACATTTTACAAGTGATTTTATTCAGTTTATGTTGTAATCAAATTTTGAGTTCAGTGAAAGATTTTCACAAAGAAAAGAAAAACTTGTATAAAATAAATTGTAAATATTTACCAACAGACTTACTTGAATTATTTAAGTTAAGTTACATTTCTTGTTGGTAAATAGTTTAATTTAATACCCCTAGCAGAGCTTAACATTATAAACAGGGGGGGATCTGGAGAGGAGCATTTAGGAACCTAGGATAATACACTATAATCATACCTAAGAACATACAGCTTGATCTTACCTTTGATGTCTATACACCCTTACTCTTTTCAGAGAAGGGGGTACTGCTTATAAGACCAGTCTCTTTTCTGGCACTATCCTGGTATCACCAGATACAACTTTGTGTCCAGGATATCTTATATTTCAAATAATATTAACACCATCTCGTAACACCGCCAATTCCGCATACATAGACTGCTTCCATGCCCTGGACAGATGGTTTGCTATCAAACTCTACTTGCTCGTTCCTTGCCAGACTCCGGAATCCCTTTCTGAAGATGTTGGTCTGATGAACGAATACATCAATACCTCCATTATCTGGCGTAATAAACCCCCATCCCCTGTCGACACTATACCACTTGCAAACCCCTTGTCGCCTTGTCGGTGCAACTGCGTTTGTAGTTACTGTCAGATCACAGCTTTCCTTGTCATCAGCCTGACTCTCACCTACAAGAAGGTCTAGTTGAGGTTCCTGATTACACACCACCTCGTCGTGCTTTGGCTGTTTCCGCGGTTGGCGATGTGTTTTTTTTCTTTGCACCTCCTTTTGTGCTGGCGAACTGGTCTGTGATAGCTGTGCTAGCTGGGACTTTAGACTAGCTACTTCTGATTTGAGTGCCTCCTCTTCATTGTGAGCTTCTGCACTGGCTATCTGCACTAGTGTATCAGGCTTTTTGCCTTCCCAGAAAACAACATAGTCCCTAACTTCCCTAAATGAGACACCCGGATTTTCTTGGACATATTTCTTCACAAATGACTTACTCAGATCATCTCTCAGCTGGGCAACAAAATGATCCCTGAGTATATATATATATATATATATATACTAGAGGTTTTTGATCACACGTATGCCTTTCTCTCTGTAATGATTAATTCAACTATGAATTTGTCAAAATCAACATATACAAATTTAATGATTAATTACTTTGAAACAAATGTAAATAAATATGACTGGTGATTTTGAACAATAATTAGGTTTCTTCACCGAAAAGTCTTTTAGCTTGATGAATTTAGCAAAATAAAGTTCCGTTGTTTTGGCCTGTAAAAATTGGGATTTGCCAAAATGCTGAAGTGCCGATGCTGCTTTTCCGTAGATTCGTCTCTGTGGTGAGAGGCACGTTTCCAGATCAGTTCAGGAAGTAACCTCTCCGGGTCAAGGCAATAATCTTCAAGTGTCGATCTCAAGCTTCGAACCACAGTCTAGGAGTCCAGTTAATGGTCTCTCCGGGTCGTACCGCAAATAGTCGGGTCGCCTCGTACTGGTACCACAAACTTTATAGCGAACAAAAGAGCAAATTCCGCTGCTAAATATCTGTTTGCCTGATATTAATCAGGCGCCTTGTCCCGCTGTCGGTCAGCCGTTTGTTTTCTCAGATTGTTACTCTCCCTGAGCTTATATTATATCACTCAGGGCATGTGATGAAAAATCTCCAGTATGTCAGTTAGTTTAAGGAACAAATTGTGATCGGACAGCGGCAGTGGCTTGAGCCTGAAGGAACATATTAAATTTACATACATTCACCAAATGATAACATACAACTGTTCACAAATTGATGTAATCATCACTCACTCCCTGTTCCATTCGGAGTCTGGAGTTACCTCTGCTTTGGGTTCTTCCGTGAGAACTAGCATGAAGCAATCACCAGCGCTTGCTGTAGTGGTTCATGAATGAATCCTTTTCACATGCTGAGATTGCCAGCCTAGTATCAATCTTTAACACCACTATGTCAAATTCACAGCATACAAAATATGTTACACTCACCTCAATAATTGAGAAATCTTAGACTTCTTGCTCAGTAGAATAATCTTAGCAACTTAACACAGATGCCTCGAATACACGTCTAGGGTATTATCAGAATCCCTCTGTGATTTGTGAGTGGTCCTGTAGAATTCCGGGTTCCGTATTAATAATGGCGAGTTTTCTACTGAATACAGAGATGCTCTTAATACGTTTTGTCCGGTCCTATAAATTCAGAATCCAACTCTGTTCTTTTCTGTGACAAGGTCCGAGCTGTCTACGTTGACGTTTTCTGGAATGCAGTGCCGTATGTCAAACTTTTTCTACGTTATATCGTAGGTTATCGGCCCACGCTTCCACCTAGCGTTTTCGACAAAACTCCCAATCAGCGCGGTTGTTTATTGACGCCTCAAATGCCAGCCAATACATTCAAAGTAAAAGTGGTTAGTGCACTGGCTTCCTAGCGCAGTGGTCTATGGTTCGATCCCCAGATGAGGCGGAAAATTTTTAGGCCACAAACGGCTCCTGGGTCGACCCAGCCCCAAATGGGTACCAGAGCTACTCTGGGAAGGTTAAGGCGGCCGGCGTGATGCCGACCACATCACCCCTCGTGTGCCGACGGTCAAGATAATATGGGCCTAACACCATATTCCCAATATGCCTCAATGGGCGTGTAACGGGTTCCTTTACCTTTTTTACATGTTGTAAAAACGTTTCCTCATGTAATATTTTCCATGACTCATGCGTTTGAAAATTTCAAACAGTCATCCTACGTATATGGAGTTGCTACATCCGACAAATGTTGTCAATATATCCCACTTCCTGCTCACTCAAATTTCTTTCAAAATTGCGTTTATGTATAATCACCTTTCCTAAACAGTCGAGTCGGAAGTGATTATGCAATCTTAAGCAAACACTTCATGCTCGCATTTACGTGGAGTCAATGTGGTATTATCACGTTTTAGAGATTCAATTAATCTCTCAGTGGTAGGCAGTACGCTTGTCCGGCCGCTCATACATTGAAGCGTGAAACGTGAACAATGACAGTAGGGAAAAAGAATGTGCTAACAATTGAATAATGCACATAATTCGGTACGCACAACAAATGCATTTTAATACTGCCCGAGAGGGGAAGAGAGCGCACAAATTATGTCATAGATAGATAGATAGATAGATAGATAGATAGATAGATAGATAGATAGATAGATAGATAGATAGATAGACAGACTGATGGATGGATGGATGGATGGATGGATGGATGGATGGATGGATAGATAGATAGATAGATAGATAGATAGATAGATAGATAGATAGATAGATAGATAGATAGATAGATAGATAGATAGATAGATAGATAGATAGATAGATAGATAGATAGATAGATAGATAGATAGATAGATAGATAGATAGATAGATAGATAGATAGATAGATAGATAGATAGATAGATAGATAGAACTAACTTTATTTTCGAAGGGTTAAGAATTGGGCGCGCAGGCCCGTCTTACATTCTGCCCTTCCACTCTCATTTATCTTGCATACTATATCCTTTCATTCCCACATGATACTTTAAGCATTAATATAAAGGCATGCAACATTATAAAGTTAACATAACAGCATTCATTTACAATATGCAATCATAATAAAAAATGAGTAGGTTTGTTCTTTTAAAACAAACAAGATAGTAATTGGGGAAAAAAGTAATAATAAAATAAAATAAACAAAACAATAAATAAAAATAAATAATTATATATACCGACACTCACTCATGCGGTCAAACCGTCAACAATTAATCTGTATGTTCGAATGCGTCATCAATCATCAATACAGAAATTACATAAACACATTCTCGCTTATATCCATACATTCTTGGTGGAAAATGAAATAATAATAATAACACTTTCTTACGCACTTCTGTGGCAGGTAAAGTATTTGAGCAGTTAAAGAAAAAAAAATGTAATATCTGCTTATTCTCATATACATCATCCCTTTTAAGCAAACGAAAACATTCACATTTCTAAAGTACAGTGGTATGCGGGTACATTCTCACGACCCACATTCCTAAAGCACAGTGGTATGCGGGTACATTCTCACATACATTACATTATATAATAATATTTTAAAATGAAAATAATAATATTACATGGATATAAAACAAATTATTCACAAAAAACGAGCGAAAGAGGAAAAGAAATGTTGACCTATGGATGAGATGTTGACAGGCAAATGCTGTTTCTATGGGGGTAGATAATCAGTGTTGAGGAAGTGTTTGAAAAGTGCTTTGTTAAATGACTATTGTGTAGGTAGGCTTTTTAGGTGGTGTGGAAGGCTGTTCCATAAGTAGGCTCCAGAGTAGGCTAGACTCTTTTTGAACAGGTCGATCCTAGGTTTGGGCAGACGTAACGGATGTAATTGTTGTCCCTCTCTTCTACTGGTTTGAAACAATGATCGTAGGTACGGCGGGGCATTGTTAGATAGGATTGCGTGAGTCAGCTTGGCTTTGTTGTAGAGAAGACGTTTTTTTAGGGAAAGTATTTTGGGTTCTTTTCCTGTCCTTGTGTGTGGTGTCGTGCGATTATCGGTGATCAGACGTACTGCTCTCTTATGCAGGGAGTGCAGTCTCTTCGAGGTGGAAGCAGGGCAACCATCCCATAGTGTAGAGCAGTAATCTAGATGTGTCTGTATATGTGAGGTGTAGAACAATAGTCTAGTGTCTGCGTCTAAGAAGTGTTTTATTTTGGCTAGCTGGTACGTCTTTTGAGCTAAGTGTTTGGTTAAATTCCGTACATGGGAGTTCCACGTTAAGTGCTGGTCAATCGTGATCCCTAGAACTTTGTGTTCTGTTACATGTTCAATTTGTATTGATTCCGCGTGTAGCTGTAGCGATCTTTTGGTGCAGCTTAGGAGTTTCTGTCTGGTGGTAATCAACATAGATTTCGTTTTTGCTGTGTTTACTGGCATACGATTCATATTACTCCATTTTATTAGATTGTCTACATCGCTTTGAAGAGTCATTTCAAGTGCCACGCAGTCATTGTCACTAGTGTAGATAGTACAATCATCTGCAAAGAGGTCACAAGTTGAATATTTTAGATAATAGTGGCAGGTCGCTGATGAACATTGCAAAGAGTAGGGCCCAAGAATAGAACCCTGCGGTACTCCTGTATCTATCTTCGAGAAATCTGATGTCGAATTGTTGTGAAGCACTAACTGTTGTCGATCTGCCAGGAATTATTTGATGATGTTTAGTGGATTAGGGCCTATTCTGAGGGTTTCCAACTTTTGAACCAAGATATTGTGGTCAATCATGTCAAATGCTATTTTGAAGTCAAAAACAGCACCACATAATTTTCCATCATTTACTTTCGACAGCCAGTTGTCTGCCATTTTGGTGAGAGCTGTGTGACAGGAATGTTTGGGTCTGAAACCTGACTGGCTATCAATGAGCAGTTTGTTTGTTGTTAAGTGTTGAAATGTGGTATTGTAAATGTGTTTCTCTAGTGGTTTTGAAAGAGATGATAGAAGGGATATTGGTCTGTAGCTGTTGGGATCGCTATGTGAGCCAGATTTATAGAGGGGATACACTTTTGCAGATTTAAATGCTGTGGGGAAGTAGTTGTGTGCAATACATTGGTTGTACACATATGTTAAGGAGTCGCAAATGATGGGTGCAGCGTAACGTAGAATCTTGTTGCTGATACCATCAAGCCCAGATGAATTGTTGTTTTTTAATGCCAAGATATATTTGAGAACTTCATGTACTGTTAGAAAAGGAATATGTCTTAGATCTGTTATGGTATGTTCCGTGTTGCAGAAGGCTGTCAATTTACTAATA
Organism: Oreohelix idahoensis; assembly: GCA_024509875.1. Classification (NCBI taxonomy): domain Eukaryota; kingdom Metazoa; phylum Mollusca; class Gastropoda; order Stylommatophora; family Oreohelicidae; genus Oreohelix; species Oreohelix idahoensis. Next base: position 45,671 of record JAMPIV010010937.1, read on the forward strand.
TCGCAGTCCATAGGCTTTAGTGTCGACTTGAGATGGCTAATTTCTGTTTTGGTAAAGAGTTTAGTGACTTTGATTTGTGTGTTAGTGTTCTAATGGCTGCCCAGACTTCTTTGCTGTTTGCTTTGTCTTGAATCATCTTTCTGAAATGTAGTTTCTTTTCCTGACGAATGAGGTATTGTACTTTGTTTCTAAGCTATTTTGAAGTCAAAAACAGCACCACATAATTTTCCATCATTTACTTTCGACAGCCAGTTGTCTGCCATTTTGGTGAGAGCTGTGTGACAGGAATGTTTGGGTCTGAAACCTGACTGGTTATTGTTGCGCACATATTCTTTGGTGGCACGGATTACGCATACAAATGGAAAATGATCAAAAATATATTTATCTTTGAATGTACGTTTTTCGGTCTAAAGGGACAGAACTCAGATTAGGCGATGGGTATTCATTCTGTGAGTTATCGCTCCTGGTATCGTTCCTAAAAATCGAATTCAGCGGAGGAATCTAGACTTACTTGAATCTATTCTGTGTTTGGTTAGAAATAGATTGTTCTTGCTTCAGAATGTCTATGGCCCGAATCTATGTGTAGTTCTTGTCTATGTAGGACGAGTATGTCTTATATCTTGATATCTTAGTATGTTTGTGTGGAACTATTTTTCTTGTACTATACTTTAGGGGTCAGGTGATTTCGGCGCATGAAGATACGTTAGAGAGTTCTTCGGTGATGAAGCCTATGGCGGGAAGTCATGTCTTAGACCTGCCCAGAGTTTGTGATCTCTTCAATTTATCATGGGGACGAAGATAGTTTCTTCCAGGATTGTTTAGTCTATGAGTTCCCCAGTGGTGATTCAATAACGCCGGGAGAGCGTTTGTGCTTGCAAGTGTATTCTTATGTCAAGGTAAACGTACTTTTGCTGACTTCGTTCATTCCTAGGCTTAAGATGGGCAGACATTTACATGAATCTACCTATGTCAGTATGTCAGAACGACATATTATCTAGCAGCACTGATTATGTTTCTATACAGCAATTATGAGGACAGATTATGCTGATGCTTGTGGAAACTTTGATATTCATGAAGTGAATCTTTATTGGAGCTTTGTCGTACATCGTTATGGTGAGCGATGTTTACAAGACTAGAAGCAATTTTGGAATGTTATCTATTGTTGATCATTTACCAGAGAACAGGGACGCCCTTATTATCAGGTGATGATAAAGAGATCATACTTATGAAAGAAAAATCTATTATGGTTGATTTAACATTCGCTCAGAAGATATTTGCTGAATGCTATTTAAAGAAATCTCCGCTAGGGTGCAAGCTACACTTATGCTAAAGGAGGTTCTGTCTAGGAGTCACCGTAAACATTATTGATTAACTGACATGACTAGTCAGTAAGGCCTGATGAAGATTTGTTAAACATTATATATTAACTGACATGATCAGTCAGTAAGGCCTGATGAATATTTATATGAGATATGGAACTCTGAACGTTTGTATACTGATGTTCCATTGTGATTTTCCTCAACATGAATGCCAATTTATGATTGTACACCGTGGGTCAACAATATGCTATTGATGTCGACCTGTGTTCCTGCAACTGTACCCGTTCTGTCAAGTGTGTGCGTCCCATTAAACTGTTGAAACGTTCACAGTAGTCTGTATCCTTAACTTCTGATACGTATGAGTGAGTATTTGTACTTCCAGTCAACTTTACAGAACAGTTCACACATTCGCGTATTAACAGTCACTCTACCACTCATGATACACATTACATCCTTGTTGAGTCCTCAAGACGTTTGGAGCAAGATGACCTGTACACCTGACACTGTGCTCGGTTGTTTGAGTTGACTATTCAGTCCCAGTACATCTTTACAACGTGCACTGATGTATACCCAGTTACGAAGCAGAGAGAAACGGCGTTATCAATGTGGTAGGCCAGATTTCTGGGCTTAACCTGCACAGTAGACATTGCCAGAAGTTAACAGCTACTGAGACCAGTTCGTTTCCCTGACGCCTGATACGACACACCAGCAGTGTTAGTCTACACTTGTTTGACAGTTCCTCACGTGACCTATGAAGCGATTACTGTATCTAGGTCACCGCTTGTTGACATTTTTCTTTGGACAACAGACAGCGTAGCACGGCAAGTTGTTTACAGGTTAACATTTAACTGTGTTAGCAGAAGTACTATTGAACTTAGAAGTCTACACGTCAACGGTGGATCTTCTTGTGTGTTCATATTGCAGAACTGTGTAATAATTTAAAACAGAGAGCTATTATTTAATAAAGTGGCAGTTTAATTTGATTGAAAACTGAACCATATTTATGTAATACTGAGCCTTCTCTGCAGACACTTCTACAACACATTGCTTTATATTATATGCCTTTATATGACATATATGTATTTATGTTTAATGTTTACATGTATTTGTTTCTCGTTGTGTCTATGTCGTGGGTGGTTGGTGAGGTGACTAGTATAGGATATACCGAGTCATATTGGTCCTGTATTAGTGTTCTATAGGGAGCAATTTTCTTAATTGAAAATTTGCTGGCAACATCTGTTGCTATTTCTGTTAGTTGTTAAGACGCGTTTTTCATCGTTGTTTTTGTAATATTTTTTCTGTTCTTCAGTTTTGTTTTGATTTGTTTGTATTTGTAGATCTACTCTGTTCTATAATTTAGTTTTATACACCATTTATGTGTATACACTGTGGCGTTATTTGTCTTGTTGATTTCATTGCAGTTGTCGTCACAGATTCTGTGATTATTTTCATTTATTTCTTTATTTGACTTAGTTGATTTCTGCAATTGTTTTCATATTGTCTTTTATGCTTGTCCTTTGTTAATGTCTTTGGTTGACAGATGATATGAGATAGTTGATTAAACGTATGTTATAGTATAGACCAGTACTTTATTATTATTATTGTTGTACAAGGAAGTATACAAGACCTTTGTAAGGCTTGTCTCCCACAGAGATTGGGATTGTGAGCTAATTAGTCAAGTTCATTGAGAACTTGCTCCTGTTTATTTGGAAATAGATTACATTTTTGTGTCAACTGATTGCTATCATTATTAGGCATCATGTCTACATTGGAATACTTTATTGCACAAGGGAAATCCCTTGATAAGTCTGGTAAGGAATTAGAGGAGTTTGCAACTGCTCAATTTGCAATGGTATTAAAATCAGAAGAGAAGAAGCAAAAAGAGGAGAATAAATGGAAAGCATAAGTTGAACAAAAGAAGAAAGATGCTGAGAATTTAAGATTGCAGATGCAAGCTGAGGAGAGAAAAGCTGCTGCTGAGGAGAAAAAAGCTGCTGCTGAGGAGAGAAAGCTTCAAATGGAAGAGAAAAAATTTGAGGCTGAACAAAAAAGATTAGAAAGAGAAGCTGAACAAAAGAGATTAGACAGAGAAGCTGAACAAAAGAGATTAGACAGAGAAGCTGAACAAAAGAGATTAGACAAAGAAGCTGATGCTGAGCAGAGAAGATTAGACAGAGAAGCTGAGGAGAAAAAAGCCATGAGAGAACAGGAACATCAAAAAGAACTGTTAACATTTCAATTAAAAAAATTGAAATTGACAAATATGAGTAATGTTAATCAGTCAAATGGTAACAGTGGTAAACCCTTTACTTATAAGGTCAAGGTACCAGCGTTCAATCCTTCCAGTGACGATATTCCATTCTGGCTGGATCGTTTTGAACGAGCTCATAATGTGGATAAATCACAGTATGCTAATCAATTGTCAGAAAATTTGAAAGGTGATTCTCTGACTAGTTTAAGTTTGGTTGAAGAGTCTGACAAGGATAATTATGATGTTATTAGGGCAGCTTTATTAAAAAAATATCAGTTAACTGAGGAAGGTTACCGTATTTTGTTTAAGAAAATGGTACCTGAATCAGGGGTGGAATTCTCAGAATTCATTGCAAGGACACGTCTTACATTTAATCGTTGGATTGAGTTGTCCAAAACAGAAAAGACATTTGAAGCCCTTATGGACTTGTTGCTCAGGGACAAGATTATGTCATGTGTTAATAAACCCTTCTTGGAATTCCTACATGAGCGTAAACCCAAGACACTAAAAGAAATGCAAGAATATTGTGACCAATACGTCACTGCACACCCGGACATAACTCTTAGCAACACTAAGATTAAAGAGAGTATGCCAGTTGCATCAGCAACACCATACAACCCTAATTATTCACACAAATTTCAGGGACAACAAAACAAGTTTGGAAAAAAAGGTAACAATAATAGTTATCAAAACCAAGGAAACCAATCATTTCAGGGTTCTTCTGCAAAGAACTGGAGACAAGCTGACAGCCCTCGATACAGAGGTGGTCATAATTATAGAAATTTCCGCAGAGGAAGTCATTATAGGAACTATCCAAGTCATCCATCATGGAGACAACAAGACCATAATTATAGAGATACTCATTATAATGAATATGATAATGGTAACCATGAGAATTATGACTCAAACCCAAATAGGGGTTACAATAGAGGGAATAATAATGATTACAGAGGCAATAATAATCGAGGTAGATCCCAATACAAAAAACATAAATCTCATTATCATGCAAACTCTGCACAGCAGGAGTCACATGAAGCCTATAAACAGACTAAAGATAATAATGATGCTAATAATATGGCATGTTCCGCTTTTGATTTTGGGAGAGCATCTCAGTGCCCCCAATGCAAAACATTATTTGAACCAACTACGGTGTCCACTTTAAGTTGTGGCCATCCTCTTCCCGCTCTACCTGCGTCAGTCGCGCATGATGGAAGAGGTTCTCTTGACTTTTACAGAGGTTTAGTAAATGACAATCCAGTCTCAGTTCTTTTTGATTCTGGATGCACCACAATTGGTGTTAGACAGTCGCTTGTAGATCCTTCTCGTGCCACTGGAAAAGTAGTCAAATGTGTAACATTTGGCGGCACCTTAGAGAAATACTCTACTGCTATCATTAGGATTGCTACTCCTTTCTTTACAGGAGATGTACACGCATGTCTTCTGCCGAATCCGATCGCTGATCTTATCATCGGTCGTATTCACGGAGTCAAAGAATGCACTCCACAACAAATTTCCGTTTGGGAAAAACAGAATATGCAAACCGCTAATGCTGTAGTCACTAGAGCTCAAGCTCTTAATGTGCCTCAATCTTCACCTACTGAAGATAATGAAGTGCATAACCAAGATGATCCCTTGGTAATTTCTCGTGACTCGTTTATAAAACAGCAAGAAGAGGATCCGACTCTAAAGAAATTCTTCACTCTTGCAACGAAAGGTGATCCGAATAAAGATACAAAGCGTAAATCTTGGATTACTGTAGTGAAATTGACAGAGATACAACGGTAAAATCCCTCCAAAGATAACATTTAAGGATAAAAACATAATGCGTAGGCTGCTGATGTACATGATCGCCTAGACCGCGGGTCATCATCCTCCATAATAATTGACTTGCTAGACAGGAGGGGAACGGCGGATCAAAAAGAAAAAAAATATGACTGGAACGGCTAAGGAGACGCAATTGGGGGGGAAACGGAGAAAAGTCACGTTTCCCAAGTTGACATAAAAAGTAAGCAACTCCACAGAAGGGACCCTAGATATGTTACGCCACAGTCATTTATTGGACGCTTTTGCGATACCAAGCTTTTGATTTGAATGGAGCGGTAAAACGCAGATGTTAGGAATATTACAAAAATTAAAAAGTAATTTTTTCTTAATATTAATGTTAGGAATATAAAAATTAGCTGGCCGGATGGCCTATTCTGAGCAGTGAATTAAGATGGTCTTAATTTTACAAACGGATAGATAATATTGAAGATAATGACAAAAGACAGTGTAGTTCACATCATCGACAGACTGTGTTGAATAAAAAAAGTGTCGCAATTTGCACACAAAAACACGACCTTGGACGCAGGTGTTCAAATTTACTTAGTATGGAGGAGAGGGTTTTTGAGCGGTAGCTGTGTCTAAATATAACTTTTAACGACAAAATTTTGGAGGGGAGAGAAAGGTTGGTTCAAAAATCAAGCACATTTTTTTTAGAAACACAAGTAGAGACGGACAGACTAACAGATAAACATCCATACTTGACTGAAGCATGACTGAAATGACTTTATGGTAGGAAATTTGAAATTTAAAATAAACCGAGGCAGTGATTGGCCACAGACAATCATATCATTAGCGCTCAGACGCGAAAGTGGGGCCATTCTTCAATAGTTGTTCAGTGATAGACACAGATTTTAAAGTGTGGTGATTCCATATGAAAGCAAGTGAAATAAATTTAGGGACGCCATACTATAGCCAGCAGCTCAGCTGAGTTTTGCTAGCAATTCTGTGTTATTTATTCATAATCTGGTAAGATTGAATTATTTCCTTATATATTTTGAATATTGTTTCATGTTTGAGTGATTTGATACTGCCATATCGAAATCTAGCCTTACAAACAAGTAGGGATTTGCTCTAGACCCCCCGCCCTAGTCAGGGTCTAGGGACCAACAATGTACATAAACTCCAGCAAGGATTATGCAAGACAGATCAAGTGTTGAGAATAATGATACATATTACCTATCCTCTTTTAGGGCCGAAAACTAATAAACATTTTTCAGGATCTATAGTCTGGGAGGATCTATCTGATGTAAAACCACCATGGTAACTGTGCTGTTTGGTCAGAGAGATCTGACCTGTCTGTATGATGTGGTTGTTGTGTCACTGTTGTGTCCAGACGTGGGTAGAGAATAGATTTTGACACATGGCCCATACTTTGATTGCAGAGCTGCGAGTTTCTGTCGTCAACAAAGCAGGGTCTATTCAGTTGGTGACTTTACTCGAGTGTATCTGTGCAGTATTTGTGACAGAGACCACCATTATTGCCCGCCAGCACGGAGAGGTGGGACCACCTGATTTCAGCACCAGAGCGACAACTACCAGATGAGTGAGCCTCTGGTCTGCTGGACTTTCACCAACGCCCTTTAGTTACTAAGAACCCCATAAAGATTCCCACCATTTTCTGGACACTGTGTAGTCAATATAGACAGGTGTGATGAGGCCACCCCAACAGCACAAACAGTAACTATCCTCCCAAGTAGATGAAGACTAGAACATTTTAATAAAACTAACTAGTATAGTACATATATATGTACACTATTGCATTTATGATATAATATTCTATGCATTTCTTTTCATAATCTCTAAATCCTTTTAAGTTCTGGTCAACCTAAAAAATTGACACAGAACAAAATAAATGTAATATAATTTTATCAAAAATTTTACACACGTGAGTTAGTTCAGTGTATTTTAACAATTATTAATATTATTAGTCTTGTTAATATCTGTGGGTATATTTATAATCCATTACACCACACTACATATCATAACCCTAGACACTTTACGTAGCCACATTCATAAAAAAAAAATTAAGTGTGAGGTCGTAGTGGTAGCAAGAAAGGCCTTCTGACAATTCACCACTACATTTTATCTCAGGAGCCTTCACAGCTGGCCTCATACAATTTACATTTAGTAATAACACCATCATACAATACCATCAAACACCACTACAATTACAATGAAGAATGGCGTACTTGTACGTATGGTGCAAGACTCCGACAAGTCAAGTCATTCTCAGATTCTTGTGCCCAAGAATTTACTTACTTACTTACTTAGTCGTTCCTCTTCTACCGTGAGGTGTAGAGGTTTGGAAGAGAGAGCGCCAGACTATCCTATCGGCTGTCTTCCTCCTGGTCTGGTTCCATTCTAGTCCTCGATCCTTCAAAGATTGTCTAATGTTGTCCTCCCAGCGGACTCTGGGTCGTCCTCGGGGTCTGGATCCTTGGCTCTTTGTTTCCCATGCTTGTCGTGGTATCCGATCTTCTCCCATTCTGCAGACATGGCCAAACCATCTTAATTGGGACTGGTCTACTTGGGTCTGCAGGGGGTAGGATTTAAGGCCTTGACGTATCGTCTGGTTGCGTACCATGTCTCTTCTTGTTACTTCAACCACCTTCCTCAGATACCTCATTTCTGAGGTTTGGATCTGGCTTTTATGGGTTGTAGTCATTGCCCATGACTCGCATCCGTATGTCAAGACTGGGACATAGGTGGAGCGGTATACAGCCATCTTCGTTTTCTTACCAACCTCTCTCTTGCTGAGGAATCCTCGATTTATGGCCTGAAAAAGTCTCCCAGCTAAAGAATTTGAGAGTTAAAATCTTACAACACGCACACGACTCTCAGTGTGCTGGACATATGGGTTTTTCCCGTACAAAGTCAAGAGTTCTTGCGGCTTTCTTTTGGCCTTTTGTGAACAAAGACATACGGATTTATTGTCAATCTTGTATAGTATGTCAAGAAGTCAAATCCAAAGGTCCACGCCATGCTGCACCTATTCAGGCTGCAGACATTCCTATTCGACCATTTCAGAAAATGGCGATAGACATCATTGGTTCATTTAAGATCAAATCTGCTAGAGGACATCAGTTTATCTTAACATGTGTGGACATGTGCACACGTTGGCCAGAGGCTATCCCTCTGAAGAGCATTACTACTGCTGACATTGCAGATGCTCTTTGGCTTATATTTTCTCGTCTGGGATTCCCCGGAGAAATATTATCAGACCATGGCACCCAACTAATATCCGATACCATGTCTCAAGTGATGTCAACTCTGCAGATAGAGAGATCTTTGAGTAGTATCTATCATCCTATGTCCAATGGGATGGTCGAGCGGTTAAATAGAACACTCAAGAACTTACTAGGGAAGATAACTGAGGATCATCCTCAAGATTGGGATAGGGTTTTACCCGCGGCCCTCTTCGCTTATAGAGAGGTCCCCAATGAACATACAGGATTTTCTCCCTTTGAACTTGTCTTTGGCGCGCGACCGCGCGGCCCTATGTCTTTGCTTCATGATCTCATAACCGCTGATAATATTACCGATGACACGAAATCTTCTTATGAATATGTCATCGCGCTGAGGGAAAAGATTATCGAAGCATGCAAATTAGCAACTTCTTCTTCAGAATTTGCTAAGCAGAAAGCAAGACAATTTGCCAATAAGAAAAGAACCTTACGACAACTTTGTCCTGGTGACAAAGCATTTGTTTTGCTACCTTGTAGGGAAAACAGACTTCTTATTTCTTGGAAAGGTCCGTACGATATAATCTCGAAAATTTCCGATGTTGACTACATTGTCGATATTGATGGGAAGCATAAAACCTTCCACATCAATATGCTTACGGAATTCCATGAACGTCCGGATTATTTACAGCCTATTTTCCAGACAACGGACGATTCACCAGTCCAACATGGTCATTACTCATCACTGTCTGTAATACAGGATGAGGAAACAAGTTTTTCGGATGTTAATCTTCCGCTTCCGATGATTCCACTTCATTCTAGTGAATCATGGAAAAACGTTACTGTTTCTACGGATTTATCTCTAGGAGAACAGCGACAAGTTTCGGCTATGTTACAAACATTTCAGGATGTCCTTACTGACATTCCTGGACAAACTCATGTCATTGAACATGACATTATTCTAACTGACCATAATCCTATTAGAGTCAGACCTTATCCTATTCCTATACATTTTCAAGCACAGGTTGAGAAGGAGTTTTATGAGATGATAGATTTAAAAATAATTGAACCATCCACTTCTGCGTATTCTTCGCCGATGGTTATTGTCCGGAAAAAAGACAATAACATACGTCTTTGCGTTGACTATCGCAAATTGAATCAAGTCACGAAGTTTGATGCTGAACCTATGCCTTTACTAGAAGAGCTACTTACGAGGCTTTCTAAATCTCATTTTTTTTACTAAACTAGATTTGTCTAAAGGATATTGGCAAGTTCCTCTATCTGAACGCGCCAAACCTTTTACTGCTTTTTCTACACCTAGAGGCCTTTTTCAATGGAATTTCATGCCTTTCGGCCTTACGAACGCACCAGCTACATTCGTACGCATGATGCGTCAAATTCTATCTTATCGGTCAGATGTCATCGCGTACCTAGACGACATCTGTCTTTTCAGCGATACTTGGGAAGATCACTATTCGGGGTTAGTTGAATTGCTATCTACTCTACGCGAGTATAATCTGACAGCGAAACCCTCTAAAGCCTGCATTGGTTTTAGCGAAATTGCTTTCTTAGGTCACCGTGTCGGTCATGGTTTCCTAAAGACAGAGGACCATAATACAAGTAAAATACTTAACATTTCTATTCCTAAGACTAAAAAGCAAGTGCGAAGTCTCTTAGGTCTCATATAATTTTATGGACGATTCATTCCGAATCTGTCCTCGATCATGGCACCTCTTTCTTCCTTGCTAAAGAAAGGGGCTCCTAATATAGTCCATTGGACTCAAGAATGTCAATCCTCTTTGGATAAGATCAAAACTATGTTTTCTACTGCACCTATTTTAGTGTTACCTACTACAGATAAGACATTTGTTCTTCGTAGTGACGCTTCATCCACTGGGATTGGAGCGGCACTAATGCAAGAGTACTCTGGAACTCTGCATCCTGTAATGTATATTTCCAGAAAGCTTAATGCCGCAGAAAGGAATTATTCGGTCTTAGACCATGAACTATTGGCTATGGTATGGTCAATTCTCAAATTACAAAGATTCCGTCTAGGCGCACATTTCATAGTAGAAACCGATCAGAAAGCTCTTACGGCTATACAGAGTAAGAATTTGAAGAGTTCGAGGTCTACTCGATATGCAATTGCTCTTCAACCTTTTCATTTTTCGGTACGAGCTATCCGTGGATCAGATAATGTGATGGCAGACATTCTGTCTAGATGCCCACATGATTCCACTTAACTGTTGAGTCTTGGACTTCTTAACACTTCCAACTCGACAACAAATTTTTCTTTTCTATATCAAGATAGATACACATTGTAATTCGTAATGATACTACGTTCATTGATATATATATTCACCGGTACTCGTTGATGATTTTTTCTTTTTGTCAATCATGTACTTAGAATGCTTAAACTGAAATTGTTATATGCATTGTGTCATTGCAAGTATAGTAGTATGCGTTGGTGACACCTTCCTGGAAACACTTATGCTTAAGAGAAATGCTTTCTCTGAGAGATTGAGATGTATTCTCATCAGTCGATCTATATTTCGACTTTGCATTAATCTGGCTTAAATAATTCCAGATATTTCTCATCTGCGCAGTATTTATGCGTTGGGAGCCTATTGTATGTTGCTCTCAGATGAAAAAAAAAATGATTTTCATTTTTTTTCCCGGGGGGTGTGGTAATCTGTTGCGCATATATTCTTTGGTGGCACGGATTACGCATACAAATGGAAAATGATAAAAATATATTTATCTTTGAATGTACGTTTTTCGGTCTAAAGGGATAGAACTCAGATTAGGCGATGGGTATTCATTCTGTGAGTTATCGCTCCTGGTATCGTTCCTAAAAATCGAATTCAGCGGAGGAATCTAGACTTACTTGAATCTATTCTGTGTTTGGTTAGAAATAGATTGTTCTTGCTTCAGAATGTCTATGGCCCGAATCTATGTGTAGTTCTTGTCTATGTAGGACGAGTATGTCTTATATCTTGATATCTTAGTATGTTTGTGTGGAACTATTTTTCTTGTACTATACTTTAGGGGTCAGGTGCTTTTCGGCGCATGAAGATACGTTAGAGAGTTCTTCGGTGATGAAGCCTATGGCGGGAAGTCATGTCTTAGACCTGCCCAGAGTTTGTGATCTCTTCAATTTATCATGGGGACGAAGATAGTTTCTTCCAGGATTGTTTAGTCTATGAGTTCCCCAGTGGTGATTCAATAACGCCGGGAGAGCGTTTGTGCTTGCTAGTGTATTCTTATGTCAAGGTAAACGTACTTTTGCTGACTTCGTTCATTCCTAGGCTTAAGATGGGCAGACGTTTACATGAATCTACCTATGTCAGTATGTCAGAACGACATATTATCTAGCAGCACTGATTATGTTTCTATACAGCAATTATGAGGACAGATTATGCTGATGCTTGTGGAAACTTTGATATTCATGAAGTGAATCTTTATTGGAGCTTTGTCGTACATCGTTATGGTGAGCGATGTTTACAAGACTAGAAGCCATTTTGGAATGTTATCTATTGTTGATCATTTACCAGAGAACAGGGACGCCCTTATTATCAGGTGATGATAAAGAGATTATACTTATGAAAGGAAAATCTATTACGGGTGATTTAACATTCGCTCAGAAGATATTTGCTGAATGCTATTTAAATAACTCTCCGCTAGGGTGCAAGCTACACTTATGCTAAAGGAGGTTCTGTCTAGGAGTCACCGTAAACATTATTGATTAACTGACATGACTAGTCAGTAAGGCCTGATGAAGATTTGTTAAACATTATATATTAACTGACATGATCAGTCAGTAAGGCCTGATGAATATTTATATGAGATATGGAACTCTGAACGTTTGTATACTGATGTTCCATTGTGATTTTCCTCAACATGAATGCCAATTTATGATTGTACACCGTGGGTCAACAATATGCTGTTGATGTCGACCTGTGTTCCTGCAACTGTACCCGTTCTGTCAAGTGTGTGCGTCCCATTAAACTGTTGAAACGTTCACAGTAGTCTGTATCCTTAACTTCTGATATAGAAGGGATATTGGTCTGTAGCTGTTGGGATCGCTATGTGAGCCAGATTTATAGAGGGGATACACTTTTGCAGATTTAAATGCTGTGGGGAAGTAGTTGTGTGCAATACATTGGTTGTACACATATGTTAAGGAGTCGCAAATGATGGGTGCAGCGTAACGTAGAAATCTTGTTGCTGATACCATCAAGCCCAGATGAATTGTTGTTTTTTAATGCCAAGATATATTTGAGAACTTCATGTACTGTTAGAAAAGGAATATGTCTTAGATCTGTTATGGTATGTTCCGTGTTGCAGAAGGCTGTCAATTTACTAATATCGCAGTCCATAGGCTTTAGTGTCGACTTGAGATGGCTAATTTCTGTTTTGAAGTGGTTACTAAAATGAGTTGCCGTGAAGGGGCAACTTTTTGGTAAAGAGTTTAGTGACTTTGATTTGTGTGTTAGTGTTCTAATGGCTGCCCAGACTTCTTTGCTGTTTGCTTTGTCTTGAATCATCTTTCTGAAATGTAGTTTCTTTTCCTGACGAATGAGGTATTGTACTTTGTTTCTAAGCATCCGATACCTGATGAAATCTTTGAGCTTATGTGCTTCGTCCCGCTCTCTCATTGTTGATAGTATTTCGTTGGTTATCTATGGGGTCTTTCTGATGTTTTTGACCCGAACCTGCTTTATAGGAACGTGTTTGTCGAATACGTTGTTGAAAGATAGATAGATAGATAGATAGATAGATAGATAGATAGATAGATAGATAGATAGATATATAGATAGATAGATATATAGATAGATAGATAGATAGATAGATAGATAGATAGATAGATAGATAGATAGATAGATAGATAGATAGATAGATAGATAGATAGATAGATAGATAGATAGATAGATAGATAGATAGATAGATAGATAGATAGATAGATAGATAGATAGATAGATCGATCGATCGATCGATCGATCGATAGATAGATAGATAGATAGATAGATAGATAGATAGATAGATAGATAGATAGATAGATAGATAGATAGATAGATAGATAGGCATGCAAGTAGAAAGTAAGTAGGTAGATAGATTGTGTTAACAGATAGGAAAGAGAGTAACATACTGAAACTGCATTTGATAAACCGTTTATGGTGCTGATATAGTCTTGGTGGTGGTGTTTGCTGTTCGTACGTTAAGAAGATATAATTGATAATTACGATGAGAATAACTAAACTGAAATAAAAATAAATGACTATGATAAAGAAGGAGTAAGGGAATTTGTGATAAGAAGGTGAAAAAACGAGAAAAAAAGTACAAAACAAATGAAAATATAGTCTAACTTTCTTGTCCAGTCTAGTGACGACGTGCACCGTGCGACGACCGCTGGTTTCGAGATCAGTCTGCACTTGGAGTATGATGGCGTCAGTAATACATCAAGCAGATTTGAGAGATTTGTGAACCGAATGCAGGTGAGGATTATTATGCCATCTCAGTTTCCTATCTATGTACGCTGGATGCCCGAGCGCTTAGATCAGACACGGCCCATTTTACATTTGGGAAGAGGGGTAAAAATTGCATTCATCATGCATCATTGGCTGAGGTGAGGGCCCCCCACTTTGCGAGGTGAGGCTCGGGTAAAATGACCTTGCTGGTCCCTCTGCCCCTTCTCGTAGGGCCTGTCGGTGTTTGTGGGTGCGCGGGTGCGCGCGTTCACTCTTCTTCATGTGGCTTCTCCGATTCAAAGGAGGGGTTGATGTTTGTTTGAAACACATCTTCCAAGGTGTGTTTCTCTGGTGTCAGCCAACGCCAAGATGGCTAAAATCGAGGGCCGTCTCCGGTTACATCTACTGCGTCTCACACATTTGTCCATTCCTTTGTTTTATGTATATATCGTTTAAGTATTGTTTGGGCTTCCCCTGGGGCATCTATACTTAAAACCTTATCACCTGTCATGTCTATATTGTGATTTCTAAAGTATGTTTTTAATTCTAGCATCTGTTGCTCGTATTTTTTACAGTGGTAGTGGTCTATGTCATTTTCTTCCTGACATTCTTGGCAGTGTGGTTCCTCCATCATAAAGTACGCTGCACCGAGACGGAGACGCCACAGCTTTTTGTTCGAGGGTACCTTTAATTCTTCTCTGATCTGGTACGCCCTTGTTGGTTCTTTCAGCAGTTTGAACGCGTGTCTCCCTTTAATACTGCCCTTCGATGTTGTCTTACATTCCTCGTTTATAGTCAGCTTCACTTGGCTCTTGGTCTCCGTTTTTCCTAGGCCTGCTCTTATATTGTTTTTACTTATTCTTCCATCCTTGGCGGTCTGGTCTGCCAACTAGTTACCAGCTATACCTATGTGTGCTGGAACCCACACTAGCCTCACACTACATTCTCTGTACCCTAGTGATGTATTTATTGCAAAAATTTCTTCCTTTACGTCTGGCCGGCTACATTTTCCTGGGTGTTTTAATACTTGTAGTGATGATAGTGAGTCTGTAAATATCGTCACAGCTTCTGGCGGGTTATCTTCGATTAATATTCCTCTTGACACGTGGTCTCAGTATGATACCTGTAAATAATTAAATGAGCGTCCGCTTGAAAGAGTGGTTAGTGCACTGGTCTATCTTGGCAAAGGTGCTGTGTTCGATTCACGGTATCGACATGCTCCAGTCTACCCAGCTGTAAATGGGTACCTGACTTTGCTCGTGAGTTAGGGAAGGAAAAGGCAGCGAAAAAGGAACTGGTCACCTCACCTCTCGATGCTGGACCTAGTTTAGTGAAGTCTCTTACACTTCACTCTATTACGGCAGTATCTGCAATGGGACCACCTTTACCTTATATTTATTATTCCCTGCCCAAACTATGATACCACAACACGCTCCATACCGATACCTGTTTGGAACGAACATTAAAATAATAATTTCCCACCATATATTTTAGACGAAATTAGAAAAAAAAAATCATAAAATTTGTTTACACACTATAAATGAATAACATATGAAGCAAACATAAAAATATCTTTACTCTTTATCTCTCCAGTCTTTTGTCCTATAAAGGAAGGAAAGGTGGAAATATCTGCCTAATGAATTGTAATAACTACAACACAGTGTGATATACCAATTTATTTTTTCCAGACAAGAATTACTGTACAGTGCTTCCTGCCTGAGTTAAGTGCCTGCTACCTAGGCAAGAATCCCTTGTCCAGTGTTTCCTACCTGACGGTAGGAAGCACTGTACTGTACGTGTTGCCGGGTACGTCCTTGGTGCCTCCTACACCGGCGTAAACTTGAAGGTTTATTCATCACAAACAGTTTACGTCACAGCATCATTGTCCTTTGTACTTCCTATGGGGCATGGAGCTACCAGTACAGCTTGTCCCCCAGTACAGCGGGTCCCCCAGTACAGCGGGTCCCCCAGTACAGCTGGTCCCCCAGTACAGCTGGTCCCCCAGTACAGCTGGTCTCCCAGTACAGCTGGTTCCCCCAGTACAGCGGGTCCCCCAGTACAGCTGGTCTCCCCCAGTACAGCTGGTCCCCCCAGTACAGCTGGTCCCCCAGTACAGCTGGTCCCCCGAGTACAGCTGGTCCCCCCAGTATAGCTGGTCCCCCGAGTACAGCTGGTCCCCTCAGTACAGCTGGTCCCCCAGTGCAGCTGGCTCCCCCCAGTACAGCTGGTCCCCCAGTACAGCTGGTCTCCCCAGTACAGCTGGTCCCCCAGTACAGCTGGTCCTTCCAGTACAGCTGGTTCCCCCAGTACAGCTGGTTCCCCAGTACAGCTGGTCCTTCCAGTACAGCTGGTCCCCCCAGTACAGCTGGTCCCCATTACAGCTGGTCCCCCAGTACAGCTGGTCCCCCCAGTACAGCTGGTTTCTCCCCGTACAGCTGGTCCCCCTCCCCCAGTACAGCTGGTCCCCCAGTACAGCTGGTAATTCAGTGCAGCTGGTCCCCCAGTACAGCTGGTCCCCCCAGTACAGCTGGTCCCCAGTACAGCTGGTTCCCCAGTACAGCTGGTTCCCCAGTACAGCTGGTCCCCCAGTACAGCTGGTCCTCCCAGTACAGCTAGTCCCCCCAGTACAGCTGGTCCCCCCAGTACAGCTGGTTCCCCCAGTACAGCTGGTCCCCCCAGTACAGCTGGTCCCCCAGTACAGCTGGTCCCCCCAGTACAGCTGGTCCCCCCAGTACAGCTGGTCCCCCCAGTACAGCCGGTCCCCCCAGTACAGCTGGTCCCCCAGTACAGCTGGTCCCCCCAGTACAGCTGGTCCCCCAGTACAGCTGGTCCCCCCAGTACAGCTGGTTCCCCCAGTACAGCTGGTCCCCCCAGTACAGCTGGTCCCCCCAGTACAGCTGGTCCCCCAGTACAGCTGGTCCCCCAGTACAGCTGGTTCCCCAGTACAGCTGGTCCCCCAGTACAGCTGGTCCCCCCAGTACAGCTGGTTTCCCCCAGTACAGCTGGTCACCCCAGTACAGCTGGTCCCCAGTACAGCTTGTCCCCCCAGTACAGCTTGTCCCCCCAGTACAGCTGGTCCCCAGTACAGCTGGTCCCCCAGTACAGCTGGTCCCCCAGTACAGCTGGTCCCCCAGTACAGCTGGTCCCCCCAGTACAGCTGGTCCCCCCAGTACAGCTGGTCCCCCCAGTACAGCTGGTCCCCCAGTACAGCTGGTCCCCCAGTACAGCTGGTCCCCCCAGTACAGCTGGTCCCCCAGTACAGCTGGTCCCCCAGTACAGCTGGTCCCCCAGTACAGCTGGTCCCCCCAGTACAGCTGGTCCCCCAGTACAGCTGGTCCCCCAGTACAGCTGGTCCCCCCAGTACAGCTGGTCCCCCCAGTACAGCTGGTTCCCCCAGTACAGCTGGTCTCCCCAGTACAAGCTGGTCTCCCCCATTTACAGCTGGTCCCCCAGTACAGGGCTGGTTTCTACGGTCCTCACAGTACAGCTGGTTCTCCCAGTACAGCTGGTCCCCCAGTACAGCTGGTCCCCCAGTATAGCTGGTCCCCAGTACAGCTGGTTTCCCCCAGTACAGCTGGTTTTCCCCCAGTACAGCTGGTCCCCCAGCACAGCTGGTCCCACGTGGTGTAACCAGCTGGTTCCCCCAGTACAGCTTGTCCCCCAAGTACAGCTGGTTCTCCCCTGAGTACAGCTGGTCCCTCCCAGTACAGCTGTTCTCCCAGCTACAGCTGGTCCCCAGAACAGCTGTCCCCCAGGACAGCTGGGTCCCCCAGTACAGCTGGGTCCCCCAGTTACAAGCTGGTCCCCCAGTACAGCTGGTCCCCCAGTACAGCTGGTTCCCCCAGTACAAAGCTGGTTCCCCCACGTTACCAGCTGGTGCCCCCAGTACAGCTGGTCCCCCCAGTACAGCTGGTCCCCCCAGTACAGCTGGTCCCCCAGTACAGACTGGTACCCCCAGTACAGATTGTTGAGGTCCCCAGTACAGCTGGTCCCCCAGCACAGCTGGTCCCCCTGTATAGCTGTGTCCCCCCGAGTACAGCTGGTCCCCCAGCACAGCTGGTCCCCCCAGTACAGCTGGTCCCCCCAGTACAGCTGGTCCCCCAAGTACAGCTGGTTCTCCCAGTACAGCTGGTCCCCCCAGCACAGCTGGTCCCCCCAGTACAGCTGGTCCCCAGCACAGCTGGTCCCCCCAGTACAGCTGGTCCCCCAGTACAGCTGGTCCCCCAGTACAGCTGGTCCCCCAGTACAGCTGGTCCCCCAGCACAGCTGGTCTTCCCAGTACAGCTGGTCCCCCCAGTACAGCTGGTCCCCCCAGTACAGCTGGTCCCCCCAGTACAGCTGGTCCCCCCAGTACAGCTGGTCCCCCAAGTACAGCTGGTTCTCCCAGTACAGCTGGTCCCCCCAGTACAGCTGGTCCCCCCAGTACAGCTGGTTCTCCCAGTACAGCTGGTCCCCCCAGTACAGCTGGTCCCCCAGTACAGCTGGTTTCCCCCAGTACAGCTGGTTTTCCCCCAGTACAACTGGTCCCCCAGCACAGCTGGTCCCCCCAGTACAGCTGGTCCCCCATTACAGCTGGTCCCCCAAGTACAGCTGGTTCTCCCATTACAGCTGGTCCCCCCAGTACAGCTGGTCCCCCCAGTATAGCTGGTCCCCCAGTTACAGCTGTCCCCCCCAGTACAGCTGGTTCCCCCCAGTACAGCTGGTCCCCCCAGCCCAGCTGGTCCCCCAGTACAGGCGGTCCCCCCTGTACGGCTGGTCCCCCCAGTACAGCTGGTCCCCCCCAGTTACAAGCTGGTTCTCCATACAGCTGCGGTCCCCCAGTACAGCTGGTCCCCCCAGTACAGCTGGTCCCCCCAGTACAGCTGGTTCCCCCAGTACAGCTGGTTTTCCCCCCGTACAGGCTGGTCTCCCCAGCACACAGCTGCTGACCCCCAGTACAGCTGGTCCCCCCAGTACAGCTGGTCCCCCAAGTATAGCTGGTTCTCCCAGTACAGCTGGTCCCCCCAGTACAGCTGGTCCCGCCAGTACAGCTGGTCCCCCAGCAAAGCTGGTCCCCCAGTACAGCTGGTCCCCCCAGTACAGCTGGTCCCCCCAGTACAGCTGTTCCCCCAGTACAGCTGGTCCCCCAAGTACAGCTGGTTCTCCCAGTACAGCTGGTCCCCCAGTACAGCTGGTCCCCCCAGTACAGCTGGTCCTCCAGCACAGCTGGTCCCCCCAGTACAGCTGGTCCCCCCAGTACAGCTGGTCCCCCAAGTACAGCTGGTTCTCCCAGTACAGCTGGTCCCCCCAGTACAGCTGGTCCCCCCAGTACAGCTGGTCCCCCCAGTACAGCTGGTCCCCCCAGTACAGCTGGTCCCCCCAGTACAGCTGGTTTCCCCAGTACAGCTGGTTTTCCCCCAGTACAGCTGGTCCCCCAGCACAGCTGGTCCCCCAGTACAGCTGGTCCCCCCAGTACAGCTGGTCCCCCAAGTACAGCTGGTTCTCCCAGTACAGCTGGTCCCCCCAGTACAGCTGGTCCCCCCAGTACAGCTGGTCCCCCAGCACAGCTGGTCCCCCAGTACAGCTGGTCCCCCCAGTACAGCTGGTCCCCCCAGTACAGCTGGTCCCCCAGTACAGCTGGTCCCCCCAGTACAGCTGGTCCTTCCAGTACAGCTGGTCCCCCCAGTACAGCTGGTTCCTTCCAGTACAGCTGGTCCCCCAGTACAGCTGGTCCCACTGTACAGCTGGTTCCCCAGTACAGCTGGTCCACCCAGTACAGCTGGTCCACCCAGTACAGCTGGTCCCCCAGTACAGCTGGTCCCCCCAGTACAGCTGGTCCCCCCAGCACAGCTGGTCCCCCTAGTACAGCTGGTCCCCCCAGTACAGCTGGTCCCCCCAGTACAGCTGGTCCCCCCAGTACAGCTGGTCCCCCCAGTACAGCTGGTCCCCCAAGTACAGCTGGTCCCCCCAGTACAGCTGGTCCCCCAAGTACAGCTGGTTCTCCCAGTACAGCTGGTCCCCCAGGTACCAAGCTGGTGTCCCCCCAGTAATCAGCTGGTCCCGCCCAGCACAGCTGGGTCCCCCTAGTTACAGCTGGTCCCCCAAGTTACTGCTGCGTCCCCCCAGCACAGTCCATTACAACTCTGTGTTACGATGGTTTCTTATCCTTCTTCTTTTTCTTCTTCTTCATCGTACACTCTCAGACGTCATCTTGAATATTTTCAAAGAAAGCAGTAGTTAGCTAGAGGTTATTTGTATCCCCATAGAGTTTGTCCCCGAATGGTACTGGAGATGGCCATATGTGCATTCTCTGTTCCTCATATTTAGGGCACCTTTTGAAGCAGTCATTTTATCGGTGTCACAGTTATACTTATTGGTTGTTCCTATCTTTAGCTTGTTGAATATCCTAATCTGTAGTGTCCCGCAAGCAAGAAAGAAGGTTAAATACCTTCCATCTACGGTGTCTACGCCAAATCCTCGTCATTTCGTGGAAAGATAAAGTGACAAATGTCCAGGTGTTGTCACGTGCTGGCCTTCAAAGCTTGTATACACTGCTTAGACATCGCAGACTACGTTGGCTTGGCCATGTCCGCCGTATGGAAGATGGTCGCATCCCAACAGATATCTTCTACGAACAACTGGCTGATGGCAAACGAACAGTTGGGCGACCGCAGCTGAGATTCAGAGATGTGTGCAAGAGAGACATGAGGGTACTGGACATAAATACAGCAACCTGTGAGGATGAAGCTGCCGATCGAACCAAGTGGCGATGCTATTTACGGCGCCACCTCAGATTGGGCGAAAAGAAGCTCACACAACAAGGAGAAGAGAGGAGAAAACGTCAAAAGGAACACCAGGAAAAGAAGCTTCTGAGGGCTGTCACCTCAGGGGCGCATTCCCATAGTCAGTTATGACTGAAGGTCTGTCACCTCAGGAGCGCATTCCCATAGTCAGTTATGACTGAAGGGGCTATTATTATTACTATTATTATGTAGCCCGTGCGGAATCTGAAGATTACCACTTGTTTTCTGCTGCAGAGCTGGTAATATGTATCTTTCTCGCTGTGTGTGTGTGCGTGCGTACGTGTGTATGTGTGTGTGGTCTAGATGCGCTGCTTCCCATTTGTTCCTGTATCTGATTCCGTTCAAACTCTTTGCCTCGTCGAAAATTCTGCTTGCACCAGTCAGAGGTAACTTTCCACCTTCCTTTGCCAATCTGTCAGCCTTTTCATTGCAGGGAATTTTACAATGAGCGATGGTTTCTGATGCAATTTGTTTTACATGCCACATGCCCAACCTCATTTTAGCCGCACTGTACGACATGCCTGAGTGTGCAGTAGTTCTTTATTCTTTCTTTGTCCCTTCAGAGATTACCGGGAACAACTCAGAACTTAAAGGTAGGGAATGATTACATTGCTATTCTAATTTCATTTCACTTAGTTCTGTTATTATTTCCATGT